>JXCR01144507.1:20695-42688 GCA_002079205.1 Phalaenopsis hybrid cultivar
GTTTTGTTTTCAGCATTTTGAGTGTTGTGGCTTGGATTGTGATGTTGAATTAATGTATTGAGGTTGAGAAAATACCAAACTTAGTTGTGTTATGTAACCTATATTGTACCCCTTGGAATTTATATATAAATGTGATGTTTTGTGTTGTGAAATTTTAAATGTGCTAGGTACATCATTTAGTCACTTAAAATTATGTCTATATTGATTGAAAAGATGTCGTTAAGGCTTGAAATTGATCGAAATTACAAAAATCTGGGATTTGAACCAAAATCAATAGAGCCCGCCGACGGCGCCCTTGACGTCGCCGACGGTGAGATTTTCTTGAGACTTAGGATTTAATTCCAATAGAGCGTGCAGACGGCGCCATCAACCCCGCCGACGGTGAGCTCACAAAAAAACACATTTAAGTGCAATTTTGACCAGTCAACCGCCACTATTCATCATCCCCTTCCTCCTAAAAATGCTATTTTCAACTTAGGGCTTGAAAGATCGTGGATTGGGAGGTGATTTCAAGGCTTTTTGACACCGAATTTGATCATCTCTAGGTAAAAGCTTCACTCCAAACTAAAAATATTTGATTTTCACCATGGATTTCTTCTACATTGAGGAGACCCAAAAAGTTTGAGAATGTGAAGAAAATTTGGGAAGAAATTCATGGATCTTAGTGTTGAACTCTTAAAACTACTATTGGAAGCCATGATTTACATATTTGAAAAAAAATTTGGAATTTTTCTTCAATTTGATTAGATTGAAATGGCTCCACGACAAAAGAGACGGGTTGAGTTCGACGAGTATCGCTTTGTCAATGCGATGGCTCAAAGAAAATTTACTTCAATATTTAAAGGAAAGAAGTGTATACAAGATCAAGTTTTTGAAAGTCTGAGAGGGGAAATTGAACGAGTTATTGCCTAGCGGAGGTGGGAAAACTTTTTTGTTACACCACTAATAAAGCTGATGCAAATGTTTTGAAGGAGTTCTATGCCAATGTAATCTATTTTGAAGATGGAATTGTTCAAGTGCAAGGATTTCCTGTTGAATTTACTACCGCCCGCATCAACACCTTTTACGAAGTCCTAGACTCTTATAGCTGCAGATATGAATCCTTTAGTACGATGGAAGGCCCCCTGAATAATGTGATCAACTTTCTCACCGATGGGAAAGGAACATGGAAGATAAAGCAGCGAGAACGGGTAAATTTTTCTACTTCCATGCTGAATGCCACCTAGGAGGCGTGGCACTATTTCATTTCCTCTACTCTGTTACCAAGTTATCACTATAGTGAGGTAACTAGAAATAAAGCTATTCTGAATTTTTGTATTGAGAAAAATAAAACTATACATGTGGGGAGAATCATTCTTAAGAATGTATTGACTACGGCGAGGAGTAAGACAAGTGGAGGTCTAGGACATCTGGACTTATTTATGCAATTTGTAAACTTTCTAAAGTGGAAATTGAAGATGAAGAATGGGTTTACCCTATGAAACCCATTAGTAAAGCCAATTTAAGGACTTATGAATCCCATGAGAAATGGAGAACTGGAAGTAGAAGTCAAGAACCTTCTACTAGTAGAGATGCCCCCTCTACAAGTTATGACCTTCCACCTTCTAGTTCCCTTACCCTCTCTGATTTGATGAATGAGTTGACCTTGCAGCGGAATAGCATAGAGTTAATAAATGAAAGGATTGGAGGTTTAGAAAGTTGATACAATTATGATAGTGAGAACCTTCAGAGGCATTCAAATTTTGAGGTAGCTTATTATGAAACTCAGGCCCGACACTACAGAGGTGAGCTTGATGTTACTTTTCCTGAGTACCCCCAATATACTCAGTATCATCCTGATCCACCTGCTGATCAAGGCGATGAAGATATAGCTTGGGATTTTGATATTTAAATGTAATTGATATACTTATATTTGTACTTCTATTTCTGTAATCTTTTTGTAATAGAAATGGATGTTTGTGTATTTGGACTTTCATTTTTATTATTCTGTGTACTTTGGATAATTTTAATTTTTGTTATAAAGTTAGTGTTATAGTTAAATTTGCATGTGTAATTTAATAAATGTTGAGTAGTATTGTGAATTGTAATGTAATGTGATTTTTATTTCACAATTTTAATTATTTTTTTAGTATTGTGTTTGTGTTAGGAAATGTTGTGCTTGTTTAATGCTTTAGTTTTATACTTATTTTAAAATTTCATTACCCAAAAATTCCTCTAATGATTTATATGTGTAGAAAGCTCCTANATGTATGCTCCTATTTGGCACAATATAATTTGAACTAATTCACTTTATTCATTCACTATAGTTTCTTGCAAGGAGAAGGATGTTTTCTTATATAATGAATATCACATTTAAACCTTCATTAGTATCATTAGTTATTTAATAGTTATTAAAATTACGTAATTATTTCAATTGCCTATTAGTGACAGATAAGCAAATTGAACTTTATTGCTATGATTAAAATATTTCTTTTCTAAAATTTTAGTTTGTAGTTCTAAACTTACTCCCTGTGGGATTGATATCTAGGACTCCATTGGAGCCCTATATTACTTGAGCGATACGTATACTTGCATTGATGAGTGTGACTTTACAATTATTAAATATTTAATCTGTCCATATCTATAACTGTTATTAAAGATTTGGTACAGTTGCTGAGGAAGTATAGCTTTTAGCAACAGTATTAAATACTTATATTTTTAAGCATATATAAAGTCGCGGTCAGTGGACAAGAATATAACCCTAGTAAAATGAGCTCCCAGGAGAATGCGCCTCGAAATAGAATAACAATTCATCGCCGAGGTGAGAAATTAAAAGACGCCAACTTTATGAAAGAATACCCCACGTGGTTAGCTAACATTATACCTGTTAAGAAGAAAAATTGACAGATTCGTGTTTGTGTTAGCTTCAGAGATTTAAACAAGGCATGTCCAAAAGATGAATTTCCACTACCCATACCAGAGATGATGGTGGATATCACTTCAACACATGAAATTTTCTCCTTCATGGATGGATCGTCGGGATGCAACCAAATCAAGATGGCTCCTGAGGATGCAGCACTTAGAGCCTTCAGAACACTGATTGGAATTTTTTGCTACACAGTGATGTCGTTCGGCCTAAAGAATGTCGAAGCAACATATCAGCGCGGAATGACTACGTGGACGATTTGGTCATCAGAAGTAAATGAAAAATAGACCATTTGTATGATTTATGGATTATGTTTGAACGGTTACGATGATATGACCTTAAAATGAATCCCTTAAAGTGCAACTTCGGCGTTACCTCCGGGAAATTTCTAAAATTCCTTGTACGTCATCGGGGAATTGAGATCAACCCAGATAAAATTAAAGTTATCTTGGAAATGCCTCCTCCTAAAACCTTGAAACAACTACGTTTCTTCCATGGGAAGTTGGCATATCTAAGATTCTTTATTTATAATCTCTCAAGTAGGTGTCAGCCATTCTCGACATTAGTTAAAGAGGATGCCAAATTCATTTAGGAAGAGAAATGCCAGCTGCCTTTCGAGGACATTAAACAATATTTAATGATACTTCTTGTCTTGACAACCTATATCCCAGGGAAACCTCTGATACTTTATACCGCGACCTTAGATGACTCTCTTGGAGTCCTCTTAGCCCAAGTCAATGATGAGGGTAAAAGAAATGCACTCTACTACTTGAGTTGTTGCCTAATACCGACGGAGATAAGGTATCCACCTATTGAGAAGCATTGTCTGGCGCTAATTTTAGCCACCCAAAAGCTTAAACATTACATGTTTTCCCATAAGATTACCCTAATCTCAAAAGTTAATCCATTATAATATCTGATGACCCGACCAACACTCTCCAGACGTTTAACAAGATGGCCAATGATCTTATTGCAATTTGCTATAACTTTTGTTCCCCTCCATGCTATCAAGGGAAAGATACTAGCAGAATTTCTCATTGCATACCCACTGCCAGCTAGGTCCTCTCTCAACGACGAGTTACCAGAAGAGCAAATATTACAAATGGAATTCTATAGTGTGCAACGCTGGGAGATGTACTTTGACTGTGCTTCATCTACCAGAAAAGACAAGATCAAGAACAATTATACTAGGCAAAGTAGGGATTGGTTTGATCTTTATTATGTTAGATAAAGGTATGTTGAGGTTCTCATCGACCTGACAGAATCGTGCACCAACAATGAAGCAGAATATGAAGCTTTAATCACCAGATTGGGAATGACAATCTCAATGGATATAACAAACATTACCACCTATGGCGACTCCCAACTCATCATCCAGCAAGTCGTTGGACAATACAACATTCTGAAACCAAGGTTGGAAGAATACCATCAATACACGATGAAGCTCCTGGAGCAGATTCCTGATGTGACTTTCTAGCGGATTCCTAGGGGAGATAATGCACATGCTGATGCTCTAGTAAAACTCGCTAAGGAAATGGCATGTTTCCCAGAGGATTCCATTAAAATCACAGTGCAAGGAAGACGAGTCTTGTCTCAGATCTACCTTTAAACTCTACACAAGCTCGGAAAAGAAGAAGCAATAAATACAGTTGTAGACATCAGTGAAGAATGGCGCAAGCCATTAATAGAATATTTGCATGCTGGGAAGCTACCAGAAGACAAGTCTGAAGCACACCATATCACAAGAAGGGCCATGTCTTACGTCCTGGTGGAAAACATTCTCTACAGAAGATCATTCGAACGGATGTGGCTATGGTGTTTGAGCAGAGCCGAAGCACAAAATATTGAAAATGAAGATCAAGAGACTAAGATATTATTGGCCAGCAATGATGTCCGACTACATGGATACAACAAAAAAATGTCACCAATGTCAAGTGCAAGGGGCGGTCTTACACCAGCCTCCGAATGTGCTACACCCAACTGTTGCCTCGTGGCCATTCGAGTGTTGGAGCACAAACATAATAAGTTTAATAGACCCTCCATCTTCTAAAGGACACATGTTTATACTTACCGCTACAAATTACTTCTCTAAATGGGTAGAGGCAGACCTTTACGTGAGGTTATGACACAGCACGTCCTTCAATTTTTCAAAAGCCAAATTGTCTACTGTTTCAGAGTACTGTGAAAAATAATTTCCGACAATGAGACAACTTTTAGAAGAACCATAATCAATAATTTCATCAAAAGACATGGGATATATTTAAGATATTCTACAATTTACTATCTGAGAGCAAATGGTCGGGTTGAAGCCTTCAACAAAACACTGGTACAATTTTTTAAGAAAACACTGGATGAAAACAAAAGGAATTACTACAACAAACTATTAGAAGCCTTGTGGGCCTACCAGACAAATTTTAGGACTCTCACTCAGTGTACACCCTATATGCTCGTGTACGGGTCTGAGGCCGTACTGTCGCTAAAAATCTAGACACCATCTCTTAGAGTTGTTGTTGCCAACTAACTCACAATGGAATAAAGTGCAAAACTCAGACTTGAAGAACTGGAGAGTCTCGAGGGAAAACGGCTAGAAGCACAACAACACTTGGAGCTTTACTAGGCAAAGATGGTATAAGCTCATGACAAATTGGTCTGCCCAAGGACATTCAAAGTTAGTGACCTCATACTTGTGCTCAAAAGGCCTATTCTTGCACGCCGCAAAATAAGTATAAAATTCGAGCCAAATTGAGAGGGATCATTTGTCATTTAAAAGGTCTACACAGGAGGAGACTAACAGTTAGTGGACTTCCAGGGCAAAAGACCTATGTTACCAATAAATAAACGATATCTGAAAACCTGTTACGCAACCTGACGTTGTTTTCCTCTACTTTCTTTGAAACTTTGGAAATTTTGTTTATTTTGGGGTTATCTATGTGGCCAAATGTCTATGATCGGGTCCAAATTTTGTAATTAATCTCAATATAATGAAAATTTTGAAAAAATATTTTAAACTTCAAATTTTCTCCTGTCCACTTTTGAGTATAATGTTCCACAAAATTAAAGTCATACATAAATAAGCAATTCATTTCACTAAAATAAGTTAAAATTCACTTTAATAAATACTTTATTTTGTTCTTATTCATGCCAAGTTTTGGCCCACTGACGTTTTTCCTGTCATCTGAGAAAAATGTCCGGACAGAGGCTAATCTTTGCTTTCAAGGATGGCTAGAGCCTTGCACTAAATGAGGAGATGGCACCGCAGGGCGGTACCATAGACTTCAACATGGATTTTAACCAGGTTGACATGGACTAAGATGGTCCTCTCATTGATGTAGTCAGCTGCAAAGAGAAAGAGGCATTGCCTTCACTGCTGAGGGTTACCGCCAAAGATAATGTATCACACAAAGGCAAGAACGTGATAATAGAGCAAGGTCCGATGGAAGGGCCCAGCTGTCTGCCCTCCATGGTAGCTACACCAGCTGGAGGCCTAATAGCCGACAATAACGAACGAATGTCAGGTGCTTCGCTTTGGAGGATGCAATACAGGAACGCCAGCCGCAAAAAGCAGAGGGCTTTTCTAAGACAAGAATGCAAACGTCAGAGAGAGACGAACAACTTACTCACCCATATTCCTGAGGGGCATATTTATGATCCAGACCTGAAAGAAACTTATGCTAGCCTACCCACCATAGATGAAGAACCAAGGTTTATGACAGAGTCAAATACACTTTCAATTTCAGATGTTTTATGCAAGGGTTGCCCGACTTGCAATGCTGAAATATCGGCCGGGACTTCTGTCACGGGGGTGTTTGTAGAATGCCTGAATTGCAATGTTCTACATTTACAACGATTCAGTAGATTGGAAGAGTATACCTCCAACACCGATGAATCTCAGACTTTAGGTTTTATGATGGATGAGACATACGTCCCACTGCGGACAAATCAATATGTACCATGGAGCGCAGGGTCGTACATCCCGCTAGATGCTGAGTCTCATGTTCCAGATCAGCCAGCGCCAGTTTGGGTTCCTGCCAATGTTCAGAGAGAGGAACGCCTGCTACAGCTTTTGACCCCTAGTACAATGGAGTACTAAAAAATAAGCAAAGTAAATAAAAGAGAATTTGAATTTTATAAAGAAGTTTAGGGAAAATTCATCAACATACTGGAGGGAATAGAACTCTATACCAGAGTCTTCCCAGAAACTGAAGAACAAAGTATACTTGACTACATTTTTCACTTAAGGGACTGAGGTCGAGCAGGTTTACTTAGGGAAAGGACCTATTCCAAGCCGAGGAAATGGATGTGAGGAAAAGGGAGGATTACTATCCGGTGTGACTGCTGCTACAACTTCACAAATGACAGACAGGAGAATCAGACTGGGATCCTCAGACACGATCAAGTAGATCCACTACTGCCAATGATAAAGTGGATGATAAAAAAAATGGTCAAATGGAGTATTTTGCCTGCTACCTTCATTCCAAATAGTTTTATTATCAACATCTACGATGAAGGTGACTGCATACCTTCTCACATCGATCATCATGATTTTGTAAGACCCTTCTGCACGGTCTCATTTTTTAGCAAGAGCAATATATTATTTAGGAAATAAATCGATATCGTTGGCCCTGGTGAGTTCAGAGGCCCTGTGGAGATTCCTCTACCAGTAGATTCAGTCTTAGTTTTTAAAGGAAATGGTGCAGATGTCGCCAAACATTGCATTCCAGGGGCATGACACCGTAGGGTGTCTGCGACTTACCGCAGGTTGGATGACAGCAAAATACCTTATGGATATCAGCCAGACCCGGAACTAGAAGAGCTACTGTCATACGAGCTATAAGAGGGTTGTACCTCTAAGTACATGTGAAGGGAACTCTTATCCTGGAGCATGGCTTAAAAGGTCTGCTCGAACAGGAGCTCGTCGTACCTGATATAGATGGTCAGAGGGTTCACTTTCTTTTTTATAGCAACATGATATGTATTTGATATATTCAGCCTACATTGTATTCATAGCATGAAATGTTCCGGATGTACTTCAACATGGAGTATATATTGTACCTTATTAGGCGTTAGTTTATGTTTGATCTATGACATCTTTATTAACGCATATTAATGGAAATTTCTTTCAGAAATGTGCCTTCCTATCAGTTGCCTTTTGTGCGATGGATGGAAGCCATGAACTACGTGTTGGTTCAAAATTTCAATGAACAAAAAATGAAACAACAAATCTTTAACAATAAATAAAATTCAAATTTAAATAATCACAAATGAACAAACAACAAAACAAATTTCTTTTGAAAAACAACCAATTAAAATTAAAATTTTAAAGACATATTTTGAAAATTAAATGTGATAAAAACAACAAGAAAATAAAATGAATTTGTTGAATGGATTCGTGGAATTTCACATTCTGCACAAAACCCCACAAAACTCTACAAATCTTCTTCAACATAATAAACCCTTTCACATGATACTTTTCTGCAAATTCAACATCACAAACTCTCTACGCTATTTTCATATGATTCTTGGGGTCATTACCCAAAATTTGACTCCCCATATCCAAGGATCGGTGTCAGGCCCCCTTCAATGGATGTTATGGCTTCTGTTCCCTTCAAATTTTAAATTCTCCAAGGATCGGTGTGAGGTCCCCTTCAATGGATTTTAAGGCTTTTGATTCCTTCTGAAGATCGGTGTGAGACCCCCTTCAATGGATGTTAAGGCTTCTAATTCTTTCACGTATTCTATTCACATATTCCCCACAAATTCACATGTGTGAATGCATATTTTCTGCATAAACACACATACTTTCTTATTATCTCTTGAGTTGGATGTGAGTCCTGGTGCTTTCCTTCTCAATGTAACACATATATTCTCTTGTCACCGCTTGGGTTGGATGTGAGTCCTTATGTTTTCCTTCCTAACGTGATGCACATATTTTCTTGTTACCTCTTGAGTTGGATGTGAGTCCTAGTGCTTTCCTTCTCAATATCGCACATATATTCTCTTGTCACCACTTAGGTTGGATGTGAGTCCTAGTACTTTCCTTCCTAACGTGACGCACATATTTTCTTGTTACCTCTTGAGCTGGATGTGAGTCATAGTGCTTTCCTTCTCAATGTAGCACATATATTCTCTTATCATCGCTTGAGTTGGATATGAGTCCTAGTGCTTTTCTTCCTAACGTAACACACATATTTTCTTGTTACCTCTTGAGTTGGATGTGAGTCCTAGTGCTTTCCTTCTAAATGTATCACATTAATTCTCTTGTCATCGCTTGAGTTGGATGTGAGTCCTAGTGCTTTCCTTCCTAACATGACACATATACTTTCTTGTTACCTATTGAGTTAGATGTGAGTCCCAGTGCTTTCCTTCTCAATGTAGCACATATATTCTCTTATCACCACTTAGGTTGAATGTGAGTCCAAGTGCTTTTCTACCTAACGTTACACATATATTTTCTTGTTACCTCTTGAGTTGGATGTGAGTCCTAGTACTTTCCTTCTCAATGTAGCAAATATATTCTCTTGTCACCACTTGGTTTGGATGTGAGTCCTAGTGCTTTCCTTGCTAATGTGACACATATTTTCTTGTTACCTCTTAAGTTGGATGTGAGTCCTAGTACTTTCTTTCTCAATGTAGCACGTATATTCTCTTGTCACTGCTTGGGTTGGATGTGAGTCCTAGTGCTTTTATTCTTAACGTGACACATATACTTTCTTGTTACCTATTGAGTTGGATGTGAGTCCCAATGCTTTCCTTCTCAATGTAGCACATATATTCTCTTGTTACCGCTTAGGTTGGATGTGAGCCCTAGTGCTTTCCTTCTTAACATGACACATATATTTTCTTGTTACCTCTTGAGTTGGATGTGAGTCCTAGTGTTTTCCTTCTCAATGTAGCACATATATTCTCTTGTCACCGCTTGGGTTGGATGTGAGTACTAGTGCTTTCCTTCCTAACGTGACACACACATATTTTCTTGTTACCTCTTGAGTTGGATATGAATCTCAGTACTTTCCTTCTCAATGTAGCACATATATTCCCTTGTCACCGCTTGGTTTGCATATGAGTCCTAGTGCTTTCCTTCCTGACTTGACGCATGACCGAAGGAAAATATGTTGAGATTTTCATACTTATTTTACATTGTTTTTGAAGATATTGCTCTTTAAAGAAAGGTATTTTTGATGTTTTGTTGTAAGAATGATGAATTAGGGTCATTGGAACAAAATGATGCAAAAAGGAGTGAATTTTGAGCGAAAACGACCAAAATGTGAATATTTTAACTAGGGCGTCGACGGCGAGCCCAACGGCTCCAACAGCGAACTTTTCCCGAGACTCCAAAATTAATGCACTTAGAAGGCCCGCCGACGGCGCCCTCGAGGCCACCGACAGAGAGCTCGGTGGTTATGTCTAACAAAACATTGGATGAGGACGAATTTTGGAGCGTTGCTTAGGCAACTCTTGGGAAAACTTATCCACAACTTTAAAAGAAGATTTTGACCAAAAATTGGAAGGAGCCTAAAGGTCCTAGATGTTAGAAAGGTCCTGAAGGTTGGAGAGGTTCTGTTAGTGTTTGTTAGAGAGTCTAAATTGTGATGAATTCTTTGATAGATTGTAAGAGTGGAGGGAAAGTGAGAAATTTCTTCCTCCTTGCAGCTTTGAAGAGGAATTATGTGTGCTGTAAAGAAAGGAAGAGAGTCAGAGAAAGCTCGAGGAGTTTTCTTGGTGAGAAATTTGAGATAAATTTATTTATTGTTGTATTTTGTATGACTTTGATTTTATATATGAATTTCATGTTTTATTGTGTTTTCTCCATGAGATCTGTGTATTTTTCTTTATCTTTCTCCTTGTCATGAGATTTGTGAAATAGTGATTTGAATTATTTGAGCCATGAAAATGTTAAAGAAATTGTGATGATAATTTCACTTTGATCTTAATTCATTTTTAATCTAGCCAATTTATTTGTTAAAATATGTTGAATTTTACAACTAAAGTGAAGATTACATCCAAGATTTGGGGAGGTCAAAGCCCTTGGAAGTTGGGTGCAAATAAATAGAGAAATAAAATTATCGGGCATAGAATTGGAAATTTTTTAGTGCAGAATAAAATCCCTAATTTGTTCCTATTGTTTGGGTGCTGAAGTGTAGATGTCAGCCCTCAGGCAAGGGGAACGTGGGAGCTCTGAAGTGAGAGCTGGTATCCTCCCAGCCTAGCTGCAGATTCAATAAACAAGCGTAGGATTAGTCAATTTTCTTTATGCCTGGACCAAAGGGTAAATAATAAGTATGCTTTTGATTGGCATAGTACAAATTGAACTGATTCACTTTATCCATTCACTATAATTTCTCGACAAGGAGAAGGATGTTTTCTTATATATTGAATATCACATTAAAAACCTCATTAGTATAATTAGTTATTTAAGAGTTAAGATATATTGAATATCACATTAAAAACCTCATTAGTATAATTAGTTATTTAAGAGTTATTAAAAATTTAAATAGTTATTTTAATTTTCTATTAGTGACAGATAAACAAATTGAACTTCGTTGTTGCAATTAAAGTATTGCTTTTCTAAAGAACCTTCATTGGTATAATTAGTTATTTAAGAGTTATTAAAATTACATATTTATTTCAATTGCCTTCTTCATTAGTATCATTAGTTATTTAATAGTTATTAAAATTACATAATTATTTCAATTGCCTAATAGATGACAGATAAGCAATTTGAATTATATTGTTGTGATTAAGTGTTGATTTTCTAAAATCTTAGTTCTAGATAAGCAAATTGAATTCCATTATTGCGATTGAGTATTGCTTTTTCTAATATCTTGGTTCGTAGTTCTAATATTACTCCCTGTGAGATCGATATAGAGCCTATATTACTGGAGTGATACGTATACTTGCGTTGATAAGTGTGACTTTACAATTATTGAATATTTTATACATCCATCCTATACGTATACTTGCGTTGATAAGTGTGACTTTACAATTATTGAATATTTATTACGTCCATATATGAGTCTATAACTGTTATTAAGTTTTGGTGCAATTGTTGAGGAATTAAATCTTTTAGCAGCAGTATTAAATACTTATATTTTTAAGCATATATAAAGTCACTGTCAAGTTTTTGGCTCCGTTGTCGTGGAGTAAACAAGAATCATAATTAGAGTAACGGACAAAAGTCAAGTTTTTAGCGCCGTTGTCGGAGAGTAAACAAGAATCATAATTAGAGTAACGAACAAATTAGGATTATTAAAAAAATTTTACTTGAATTGCAACTTTTTTTCATATTTAGTTAATTATTTTACTATGTGTTGATTTCAAATTTTATGCGTAAATTTGGACCTGAAAATCTTATACCCTATGATTCGGAATTTGAATGCACTGTTAGAAAGATTAGAAGATTGAGAAGAGAACCTATAAATTCTGATACAATGGAGAACAACATGAATAATCAAGGAATAGAGAATGAACACCAACCTAGACCCCTACAAGATTATGCAAATCCTACAACAGATGAAGTTCACTTATCTATTCAAAATCCTGATGTAGCTGCTAATTCATTTGAGCTTAAACCTACTATTATCCAAATGGTACAAAACAATCACGGAGGTACACCAAATGAAGATTCTAACTTACACCTCGCTAGTTTTTTAGAACTGTGTGCTACTTTATAGGTACACCAAATGAAGATCCTAATTTACACCTCGCTAGTTTTTTAGAACTGTGTCCTACTTTTAAATATGACAGAGTTTCAAATGTTGCTGTTAGAATTAGACTTTTTCTTTTTTCACTGAGGGATAAGGCTAAGATGTGGTTAAATTTGTTAGCACCAGGACCTATTAGAACTCGGGGAGAACTTTCGCAGAAATTTCTATCTAAATATTTCTCTTCATCCAAAACTGCTAAACTTAGAAATGACATAACATCGTTCTGTCAAATTGATGGAGAGTCAAAAAACTGCTAAACTTAGAAATGACATAACATTGTTCTGTCAGATTGATGGAGAGTCAATATACGAAGCTTGGGAGAGATTTAAAGATCTTCTTAGAAATTGCCCTCATCATTCATTACCAGACTGGTGCTGCTAAACTAAGAAATGACATAACATCGTTCTGTCAGATTGATGGAGAGTCAATATATGAACTGCTAAACTTAGAAATGACATAACATCATTCTGTCAAATTGATGGAGAGTCAATATATGAAGCTTAAATGACATAACATCATTTTGTCAGATTGATGGAGAGTCGATATATGAAGCTTGGGAGAGATTAAAATATCTTCTTAGGAAATGCCCAATTGATGGAGAGTCAATATACGAAGGTTAGGAGAGATTTAAAGATCTTCTTAGGAAATGCCCTCATCATTCGTTACCAGATTGGATGATAATCTTCCATCCAAAACTGCTAAACTTAGAAATGACATAACATAGTTCTGTCAGATTGATGGAGAGTCAATATATGAAGCTTGGGAGAGATTTAAAGATATAACATCTTTCTGTCAGATTGATGGAGAGTATCCAAAACTGCTAAACTTAGAAATGACATAACATCATTTTGTCAGATTGATGGAGAGTCGAAAAACTGCTAAACTTAGAAATGACATAACATTGTTCTGTCAGATTGATGGAGAGTCAATATACGAAGCTTGGGAGAGATTTAAAGATCTTCTTAGCATAACATCATTTTGTCAAATTGATGGAGAGTCAATATACGAAGGTTAGGAGATAAATGACATAACATCATTTTGTCAGATTGATGGAGAGTCGATATATGAAGCTTGGGAGAGATTAAAAGACTATTAAGAAATGCCCTCATCATTCGTTACCAGATTGGTTGATAATTCAAACTTTTTATAATGGACATAACATCATTCTGTCAGATTGATGGAGAGTCAATATACGAAGCTTGGGAGAGATTTAAAGATCTTCTTAGAAATTGCCCTCATCATTCGTTACCAGATTGTTAATAATTTAAACTTTTTATATTCTTAGGAAGTGCCCTCATCATTCGTTACCAGATTGGTTGATAATTCAAACTTTTTATAATCTTAGGAAGTGCCTTCATCATTCGTTACCAGATTGGTTGATAATTCAAACTTTTTATAATGGATTAAGATCTCTTAGATCGATTATAGATGCTGCGGCTCGTGGTTCTTTAATGTCAAAACCTTTTGATATCACTTAGATCCAATTACAAATGTTTCGGCTGGTGGTTCTTTAATGTCAAAATATTTTGATAAGGCTTATTCCTTAATAGAAGAGATGGCTACCAATAATTTTCAATGGCCCTCTGAAAGGGTAAATCCTAAAAGAGTAGCTAGTATCCATGATTCTGATGCAATATCTATGTTAGCTTCACAGATTGTTGAATATCAATAAAATTAGATCATTATGGAATGAATTATTCTCCAACACCTACTATGATGGAATAGAATTCATCCGGGCAATTTGTGGATGTTCAACCTTCATATGAGACTTTAAATGCTATTAATAGACCCAACANATTTTATACTTGCATATTTTGGGTATAAAAATTCTTGCAAGCATGTTATAGCTAGTTTTCAATCCTGATTATTTATATATGATGCTAAAATGTTTTTATTTCTATTAAAAATGTAAGTTTGGGGAATGAAAAATTTTATAGAAACTTAAAATTTTATTTGTCTCAAATGTATTTCAAATAACTTTGATTTTGAACTGAAAAATGATTATGTATATGAAGTTATATTAGGGAAGTAAAATTTTAATTTTAGAAATGAGTAAGAGAAATTAGTTAAATTTTATAGTAATAAAGAAAAACTTAAGGTTAAAAATTTTTAGTTTGAAAAATTTTAAATATTGTGTAACTATCTTTAGTAGGAAAAATTGTATTTTTCAAAAAGTTAGAATTTTAGAACTTTTATTTTCAAAATTTAAGCTTCTTTTATTGAAATTAATTTTCAAAACTATTATTATGCTTTTAAGTGAAAGAAAAATATCAACTCTTTATTTTAGGAAAGGAAGAGTAGAATTCAAAACCATTAAAGACTTATCCAGATATAGTAATCCTTGCCAGAGAAAAAGAAAGAAGAAAAAAAGAAAGAAAAAGAAAAAGAAAAAGAAAAAAGAAAAGAAAATAAAAAAGTTGAACAAGGGAGGAGAAGCTTGAGGATTAGTGACTAATCAAATCATCAGTGTGAGTATTTTTGGCTTCCATGTATTTCATTCTATGATCTATTCTTAAGATATCTCCCTGTTGGATCATCATCTGCTCCATCAGTTCTGAAAGAGTAGGTCATTATAAGTAGGGGTCCTCGAAGTAGAAAGAATATTCCTGGTCCTACTTCCATATCTCCATTCAATGTGAGATTCATATGTCTTTATGTTAGCAGGCTCAATAGGTTTTATGGGCTCGATCCTCTCCTCAGTCATTCTAAAGTCAACTCATGCCTATTCACAGTGTTAAGATAAGTGCATGGTGTGCCAAACCACCAGTGGTCTCTCCCAAAGCAATGGATTGAGAGTTTCTAAAAATAATAGAGCCTACATTTACCCTTTGCATCTGCTAAATATAGAAGTTCAGGATGGCTCTATCCTTGGTAACCTCACTATGATGATTTATCGGTATCATTCTTCCAGAAATAAAGTAGTGTCAGGCCTTAGATACTATATTTATCATAGAAAGGGGAAAGTTTACATTAACACCATTCTTCACTTTCCAGGTTCCTCTTCCATCAGTAAGAAAAGAAAAAACCTCATCCAAGGCCTCATTTGTAGCAAAAAATTATTTATATTGGCAACTGTACACATCTTCTAACTGATAAAACTCCTTAATTTTTCTTAGAGTAAACTCCACCATTTTCCCACGAACAACAACAAAGTCGTCAAAAGCCTCCGTAAAGTTGGCATAGAATTCCATCACTACACCAATAATTGCATCTACAGTAAAATAACAAAAATTTTCCCACTATTGAGCATTGATTAATTGCTCAACTTCTCCTCCCAGATTTTTAAATCCACGATCTAGAATCACTTTTTTATTTTTAAGTAGACTGTTGAATCGAGCACTTGCCCTGAAGCTGACAAATTTTTGTTCATCATAATCTACTTTTCTTTTTCCTTTGCTCGTTCTTGGTGCCATAGGACATCTAAGAAAATTTGATAAAAATCTGAATAAATTCCCAAAATTTTGAAAATCACAATGTAAATCGCTTAAAACTTAAATCTACTAAGTAAGACTACTTTGCCAAAGAATTTTCTCAAAATCTCTCAAAAAATTCCAAAATTTTCGGATCTCAATAATGTGAGATAAATCCTTGGTGAATATAAAAAATTTTTAGTTCAAAGTGTAGGTCTTACCTAGAGAAGATGAAATTTGAACTTCCTTTACTTAAAATCACCATAATTCTGAGCAAAATCAAGTCCTAGGTGCAAACATCAGAGGTTGAAGGTGACTAAAGGGTAAAATTAGAGTTTTACGGTGCAAATCACGAATTTTAAGGGGTTTAAGTTGTTTCGAGTCGAGGGTGTTGTCGACGTCCATGCCAACGTCATCGGTGCTGAAGGCCTAAAATTCCATTTTTCGATTTTTTTTTATTTCAATTTTCTTTCAATTTACTCCAAAGTATATTTAATCTTTCTGAACACTAATTTTAATTTAACAATAATTCACAAACAGCACCAAACCAACTTTTATATATAAAAATACAATTTTTACATATATATTTTTCTAATCACACTTTCACACATATAAAGCAAACAAATTATAAATCAGTATTGAAATCAAGCCACAACAATAAACTCTGACACAAAACTATACACACAATCAAAGTTCAGAATTCTAAAGCCAAAGCAAACTAATCAAATCCACACAATCACATTAAATACATAAGTATTTTAAACTAATAGAGAGTCCAACTTCTTTAATAATTCAGCCTCTTGTTCAGTACTTTCTCTTCCTCTAATATCTCCCATAGACTGGTAATGAACGTACAAAATGTAGAAGGGTCGATACGAGAATTGATCAGTCAAATTTTCTTTGATCCATCCTCTTTCTTTAAATATCTGAACCAATCCTGCTTCAATCGTTACAGCATGATCAAAATTTTCTTTTATCCTCCAACTTAGGTGATCGAAAAGATCTTTAAGTTTTTCTATTGCATTCGAAATACTCTGAAGTTTTCTTTTAATTTTCTTTATTTTCTTTTCTAAAGCGAGTGAACTTCCAATTGTTTGTGGCATTAATTGTGTTAAAGCATATGATGAATGATCTAAGATAGCATCTAATGCTTCACTTCCATTCCCAATATAATTATCATCATTAGGAATCATGGGCTCCCAAGGTAATAAAACTTTTTCCCAACTTTCATATGGAACTTGAGATTGACTGCAATGTAGGAAAATTGTAGAAGGATGCCCAAGTCCATATATTTGAAAATGATAAATCCTACATCAATGGGCTTTTCCATTTGAATGCAATAATTTAAAATAGCACTTTATTTGGTGACCCAACTAATCTTCATAGTAGGGAGTAATTTTGTTGAAATGAAGAAATGCCACTGTTCCAATATTGGATTAAGCAATGAAGCAGAGAAATTAACATATCCCTTATCTCGCATTTCCCAAATATCACTTTCATCCATCAAAAAATTATAAACATCTTGCATCAAATCTCTCGTTGGGATAAAATTTTTATAATGATAGATTGGTCAGTTTTCTATCATATACAACTCATTAATTTGTGTCGGAGTAAATGGCATAGCTTTACCTCGTACGAAGACAACTCCTTGGGTAATTCCATGAAAGTTAACATAGAATTCCTTCACTACTGGTACAACAACTGCAGCTGTAGTGTAGCACAGAACTTCCATCAACTTTATACAATGATTTTATCAATTGGAGAACTTGGATTAATCAATCAATGATTGACAAAGCCTCTCTCCTTGATAAGCCTCTTCTTTGTAATGACTTTATCGTATAACTCTGTGCATCAAAACTGATAAACTTTCTTCTATTGAAAACTCCATACCTGGAAGTATTTCTAGAATTGGAAGCCATGAAATTTGAAAATATGAAGTTTCTGATCATCCAAGGCAGTTTTTAGGACTTTAAAAACACCTCCTAACGGTTATTAAGGAGCAAAATCCCCCTAAAACATCAAAACTGCACGGAACGCCATCGGTGCTCCGGATGGCACTGTCGGTGTCATGGACTGTCTAGCAAGTAGGGCTGTCAAAAAAGCTCGTTGTTCGCGAACAGTTCATGTTCGATTCGTGAAGCAGATCGTGTTCGGTTNATAATAACAGCTATTCCATAACGATAGAATTTAATCACTTTAAATGATCTTAACCATCTAGATTTCAGTTTTCCTGGAAATAATCTCAATCTTGTATTATATAATAAAACTTCTTGTCCAGGTTCAAACTTCTTTTTAATAATCTTACGATCATGTCATATTTTTATTTTCTCTTTATAGCACTTTACATTATCATATTCTTCATTTCTAATCTCCTCAAGTTCATTGAGTTGCAATAATCTTTTCTCATCAACATCCTTTCAATTAAAATTAAATTCTTTAATAGCCCAAAATGCTTTATGCTCTAATTCTACGGGTAAATGTTTTTTTCCAAAAACAAGTCTATATGGGGACATTCCTATAGGAGTCTTATAAGCAGTTCTGTATGCCTATAATGTAGTATCTAATCTAACAGACCAATCCAATTTATAGGGATTTACACTTTTTTCTAGAATTCACTTTATTTCACGATTTAAAATCTTTGCTAGACCACTAGTGTGATGATGATAAGCAGTAGAGAATCTATGCATAATATCATATTTTTTAATCAATTTTTTTATTATCTTATTCCTAAAATGAGATCCTTCATCTGTAATAATTACTCTCAGCATTCCATATATTGTAAAAAAAATTTAATTAAAAATGTAGAAACACTCTGAGCATCACGTCTAGGTATAGCAATAGCTTAAATTCATTTGGACATATAATCAACAACAAGTAATATATATAAATTTCCAAATGAAGGCATGAATGGTCCCATAAAATCTAATCCCCACACATCAAAAATTTGAACTTCTAATTTGTAATTTAGAGGCATTTCATTTCTTCTAGAAATATTTCCTACTGTCTGACATCGATCGTATGTTTTAATATATTCATTAACATCTCTAAAAAAGTAGGCCAATAAAATCTAGCTTGTAAAATTTTATATGCAGTTCTATTTGTTCTAAAATTTCCTCCAAATTTAGAATCATGACATCATTCAATTATCTGTTGAATTTCTTTATAAGACACACACCTTCTAATAATTAGATCTTTACATTGTTTATATAAATATGGGTCATCCAAAAAATAGAATTTTGAATCATATATAATTTTTTATTAATTGTTGATTCTTAATATCTGGTAGTAGATTATCACTTACAATATAATTTATTATATCGTTTAATTTTTTATTTTTAATATCAGGTGGTAGAATATCACTTACATTATAATTTACTATATCAGCATATCACGATACATTCATTTCATCAATACTATATAATTGTTCATTAGGGAAATTTTCTTAAATTTTATCTGCAAAAATAGTTAATATTTCTTTTTCTAGTCTAGACAAATGATCAGCTTCTTTATTATCATTTCCCCTTCTATCAACTACAATAAAATCAAACTCTTGCAAAAGAAGTATCCATCTAATTATAATTGGTTTAGCATCCTTTTGCACTAAATATTTAATAGCAGAATGATCTGTTTGCACTATACATTTAGTTTCAATTAAGTAAGGTCTAAATTTATCGAAGGTATAAACAATAGCTAATAACTCTCTTTCAATAATAGTGTAATTGATTTGATCATCATTTAGAGTTTTACTAGCATAATATGTTACTTTAAAAACATTATTGTGAATTTATCCTAAAACAACCACAATAGTATAATCACTAACATCACACATTATTTCAAATGGTTTTTCCCAATCAGGTAAAACTATTATAGGTGCAGTGATTAATTTTTCTTTCAATAATTCAAATGCTTTTATGCATTCCTCATTAAAATAAAATTTCGTATCTTTTCTAAAAGTTAGCATAATGGCTTAGTTATTTTTGAAAAATGTTTTATGTAGCGCCTATAGAAACCAGCATGTCCTAGAAAGCTTCTTACCCCTCTAAAATTAGTTGGAGGTGGAAATTTTTCAATAACTTGAGTTTTTGCAGGATCTACTTCCATTCCATTTTCAAAAATTTTATGCCCAAGTACAATTCCTCCTATAATCATAAATTGGCATTTTTCCCAATTTAGTACAAGATTAATTCTTTCACATACTTCCAGAATTTTTTCTAAATTATTTAAACATAATTCAAACAAAGTCTTAAATTCATAAAAATCATCCATAAACACTTCCATTCCATGTTCAATAAAATCACTAAAAATTGACATTATACATCTTTGAATTGTTGTAGGTGCATTGCATAGTTCAAAAGACATTCTACGAAAAGCAAATGTTCCATATGAGCTTGTAAATGTTGTCTTAACTTGATTCTCTAAAGCAATTGGAATTTGGTGATAACTGGTATATCCATCTAAAAAGCAATAATATTGTTTTTTCAGCCAATCTATCTAACATTTGGTCTAGAAAGGGTAAAGGAAAGTGATCTTTCCTGGTGGCCACGTTTAATTTTCTATAGTCAATACAAATTTGCCAACCAGTAACTTGTCTTATTAGAATTAATTCATTTTTGTCATTTTTTTCAACGGTCACTCCTCTTTTCTTCGGAACACAGTGAATTGGACTCACCCAAGAATTGTTTGAAATAGGATATATAATTCAAACATCTAACTATTTTAAGATTTCTTTTTTAACAACTTCTTTCATTATTGGGTTTAATCTCCTGTAAGGATCAGCTTTAGGTTTATATTTTTCATCTAATAGAATTTTGTGCATACAAATTGAAGAATTAATTCCTTTAATATCTACCAAAGTCAAATCAAAAGCCTTTTTATATCCTTTTAACATCTCTATTAATTTTTAGTCTTGAATTTCAGTTAATTTAGAAGGTACAATAACAGGCAATGTAGATGACTCTCCTAAAAAAACATATTTTAAATGGGTAGGTAATATTTTCAATTCAAGTTCAGGTGCTTTAGTACTTAAAGGAAGAAGATTTTTATTATCATTTTCCAACAAATCTAACGTTTCAAATTTGTCTTGAATTAATCTAAATCTTCTTCTATTATTTCGTTCTTATTTTTGAAAAATTCTCCTTACTTTATTTTGTCTTCAAACTCTTCCTTAAATTGCTCTTTACTCAGATAATCAACAACTTTCATTCTAAATCATTCATTATCTTTTTCTATTACAGGATATTTCTTAGATTTTGCAATATTAAATGTTACTTCTTGATCATTAACTCTCATTATTAATTCTCCTTTTTGCAGCTTTTGTAATATTAAATTTTACTTCTTGATCATTAACTCTCATTATTAATTCTCCTTTTTGTACATCTATTTACATATTTCCTTGTTGCAAGAAATATTCTTCCCAAAATAATAAGAATTTCTTAATCTTCCTCGATATCCAATACTATAGAGTTTACTGACCAGAGGAAAATATGTTGAGATTTTCGTACCTATTTTATGATATTGCACTTTCAAGAAAGGTATTCTTGATGTTTTGTTGCAGGAATGATGAATTAGGGTCATTGGAGCAAAAAGATGCAAAAAGNCGTGATTGTAAAGATTGTAAGGTTATTCCAAGTGATAATTTAAATACCCAACATCGTTTATTAGTTGTAGATTTTAAAATTAAGAGTTGTAAAATAAAAAATACTAGGACTCATCATTGCAGAATTAGATGGAGAAACTTAAAAGACACAAATAAAATTATTTTTATGAGTAAAATTCAAGATTTCAAAATTTGGGATATTCATGAAGAAGCAAATGTGATGTGGGATAAAGTAACAAACACTATTAAACAATTAGCAAAAAATATTCTTGGAGAATCAAAAGAAAAAAAATTTACAAGTAAAAATAGTTAGTGGTGGAATAATAATGTGCAAGAAAAGATAAAATATAAGAAGTTGTGTTATAAAAATTGGTTTAA
>JXCR01144507.1:43253-64226 GCA_002079205.1 Phalaenopsis hybrid cultivar
TCGGCTTTAAGCCCATATCTTTTTGCTTTAGTTATGGATGGTCTTACTGGACATCTACAAGAGGATGTACCTTGGTATATGCTTTTTGCTGATGATATTCTTCTCGTAGATAAAACGAGAGAAAAAGCCCAGGAAAAATTTGAATTATGGAGGTCTACTTTGGAGTTTAAAGGCCTTCATTTAAGTAGAACTAAAACTGAATAAATGGAATGTAATTTTAGTAGTAATAGCTCTAGTGACACAAGTGTGACTTTGGGTGATCAAATTATTAAAAGGTATGAACGATTTAGATATCTTGGGTTCGTTGTCCAAGCGATGGTGATATAGATGGGGATGTTAATAGTAGAATTCAAGTTGGTTGGTTGAAGTGGATTTTGGGGCCTATTGTGTGATAAAAAAAATATCGCTTAGACTGAAAGAAAAATTTTATAAAATGTTGGTGAGTCTTTTATGTGATAGAAAAGTACCGCTTAGACTGAAAGGAAAATTTTATAAGACGGTGGGGAGAGATGTTAATAGTAGAATTCAAGTTGGTTGGTTGAAGTGGAGGAATGCTTCGGGCCTTTTGTGTTGATTCGAAAGTACCGCTAAGACTGAAAGGAAAATTTTATAAGACGGTGGTGAGACCTGCAATGCTCTAAATCTACCGCTAAGACTGAAAGGAAAATTTTATAAGACGGTGGTGAGACCTACAATGCTCTATGGCGGTGAATGTTGATCTTTAAAGAGAAGCATAATAATAAGTTAAGTGTTGCCGAGATGAGAATGATTAGGTGAAAGGATGCCCAAGTCCATAAATTGGCTCATTCATAATAATACCCATAACAGATTTAAAAATGATAGACCTTATATTAATTGGATTTTCCATTTGAATGCAATAATTTGAAATAGCACTTTCTTTGGTGACTACTAATCTTCATGGTCGGGAGTAATTTTACATAAATGAAGAAATGTCACTGCTTCGATATTTGATTAAGTGATAAAGCAAAGAAACAAACATATCCCTCATCTCGCTTATCCCAAATATCACTTTCATCCGTCAAAAAATTATAGACATCTTGCATCAAATCTCTAGTAGGGATAAAATTTGTATAATGATAGATTGGAACGTTTTCTATCATATACAACTCATTAATTCACCCCAAAGTAAATGGTACAACCTTACCTTGTATGAAGACAACTCCTTAGGTGATTCCATGTAAGTTGGCATAGAATTCCTTCACCACTGGTACAACAACTGCAACGGTAGTGTAGCACAGAATTTCTCATAGTCTTTGTGCAATGATTTTATCAATTGGAGAACTTGGATTAATCAATCCATGACTGCCAAAGTCTCTCTCCTTGATCAATTTCTTCTTCATAATAAGTTTGTCGTATAAATTTTGCACGTTAAAACTAATAAACTTTCTTCTATTAAAAACTCTATACTTGGAAGTATTTCTAGAATTGGAAGCCATGGAATTCGAAAATAGGGAGTTTCTAGTCGTTCAAGGCAGTTTTTAGGACTTTAAAAATACCTCCCGATAGTTATTACGGAGCAAAATCCTGCCAAATTTGTCATGAACTATCAAACTGCTCTCGACGCCGTCGGCGCTGTCGGTGTCATGGTCAGTTTAGCGTGCGTTGGCGGCACAAGCATGGCCAAAATCGCGACTTTTTATTTTTCATTAATTTGATTGTAAAATTTTCTCCAATACCACTATTTTTTTTAATTTATGATATATAAAATTGTATAGGATTATTAAGTCCTAATATATAAAACACTTATTAAATAAAATAGTAATGCATATATATATATATATATATATATATATATATATATATATNTTCATAAAAAGAAGCAGCGTCAAATGGAAAGTAGGATAGTTTCTTGTGAAGTAAATTGTACCACATTGCATGATACAATTCGTTATTATGTAATTGAATTATTGGAATGTTTTTGAATTATTGGATGTAATGATGTAATGAGTTTTTAGACATTAAATAATTATATTGAAGTTCATCATTATTTTTTTTTTGTAGTTTGAGAAGTAATTATTATTTCTTATATATTTTATAAAGATGCATTTTAATTTTTAAAAGATAAATTGATGCAAATCAATTTTTTAATAGATATGAGAACTAATATTTAAGTTGTTTTCTATTTAACAATTGCAAAAATATATACAATTCTGAAATTTTCAAAAATTTTGAACATTTCGAACATTTCGAACATCTCGAACATTTTAAATTCGAACAATTCAAACAATTCGAACAATTCAAACATTTCCGAACCGAACACGAACTGACCATTCACGAACAATTTCGAACACGAGCCTATTTCAAACAAACTATATTTCAAACGAACCGAACATGAACACGACCGCTGTTCATTTGTGTTCGGTTCGTTTACACCCCTACTAGCGGGTGCCATCGGCACTGGAGTCCAAAATTTGTGTCTTTTCATTTTTTTATTCAGTTTGATTCCAAATTTTCCTCCAATACCAATATTTGTCTCAATTTATGATATATAAAATTGTGTAGGATTATTATCTCCTAATATATAAAACAATTATCAAACAAATTAGTAGTACATATATATATATATATATATATATACAGGTTGCCTCCCACAAAGCGCTTGGTTTAACTTCGTGAGACGTACCATTTGTTTAGTTGGGTTAACTTAACATTAAAACTTCTTTAAATTGTGGTATGTGCCCTTCATAATAATTTTTCAATCGATGTCTATTAACTTTAAATATCTTTCCAGTGTTAGGATCTTTAATTACAACTGTTCCATAATGATAGAATTTAACTACTTTAAAAGGTCCTAACCATCTGGATTTTAGTTTTCCAGGAAATAATCTCAATCTTGTATTATATAATAAAACTTCTTTTTCAGGTTCAAACTTGTTTTTAATAATCTTCTGATCATGCCATATTTTCATTTTCTTTTTATAGATTTTTGCATTATCCTATGCTTCATTTCTAATCTCCTCAAGTTCATTGAGTTGCAATAATCTTTTCTCACCAGCATTTTTTAGATTAAAATTAAATTCCTTAATAGCCCAAAATGTTTTATGCTCCAATTCTACTCGTAAGTGGCATATTTTTCAAAAAATAAGTCTATATGGGGACATTTCTATGGGAGTCTTATAAGCAGTTTTGTATACCCATAATACAGTATCTAATCTAGCATACCAATCCTATTTATAGAGATTTACAGCTTTTTCTAAAATTTGTTTAATTTCACGATTTGATAACTCTGCTAGACCGCTAGTCTGAGGATGATAAGCCGTATAGAATCAATGCATAATATCATATTTCTTAATTAATTTTTTGATTCTCTTATTCCTAAAATGAGATCCTCCATCAGTAATATTTACTCTTGGCATTCCATATCTTATTAAAATATTTTTAATTAAAAATTTAGAAACTCCGAACATCGCATTTAGGCACAACAATAACTTCAATCCATTTAGATATATAATCAAAAGCAAGTAATATATATAAATTTCTAAATGAAGGCATAAATGGTCCCATAAAATCTAAACCCCACATATAAAAAATTTTAACTTCTAATGTGTAATGTAGAGGCATTGCATTTCTCCTAGAAATATTTCCTACTCGTTGACATCAATCACATGTTTTAATATATTTATTAACATCTCTAAAAAGAGTAGCCCAACAAAATCTAGCTTGAAAAATCTTATATGCAGTTCTATTTGTTCCAAAATGTCCTCTAAATTCAAAATCATGACATCTTTCAATTATCTGTTGAGTTTCCTCATAAGGTACACATCTTCCAATAATTAGATCTTTACATTGTTTATATAAATATGGGTCATCCCAAAAATAGAATTTTGAATCATATATAATTGTTCTTTAATTGTGGATTTTTATATTGGGTGGTAAGATATCACTTACAACAAAATTTACTATATCAGCATACCACAGTACATTTATTTCATCAATACTATATAATTGTTTATTAGGGAAATTTTCTAAAATTTCATTTGCAAAATTAATTAATTTTTCTCTTTCAAGTCTAGGCAAATGATTAACTATTTGATTATCATTTCCCATTCTATCAACTATGGTAAAATCATACTCTTGCAATAGAAGTGTCCATCTAATTAATCTTGGTTTAACATCCTTCTTTTTCATCAAGTATTTAATAGCAAAATGATCTGTATGCACTATACATTTAGTTCCAATTATGTAAGTTCTAAATTTAACAAAGGCATAAACAACACTAATAATTCTCTTTCAGCAGTAGTGTAGTTAATTTGAGCATCATTTAGAGTTTTACTAGCATAATATATTACTTTAAAAACATTGTTGTGCCTTTGTCCTAAAATTATTATAGGTGCAGTTATTAATGTTTCTTTCAATAATTGAAATGTTTTTATGCATTCCTTGTTAAAATCAAATTTCATATCTTTCTTTAAAAGTTAGCATAATGGCTTTGTTATTTTTGAAAATTTTTCTATGTTGCACTTGTAGAAATCGGCATGTCCTAGAAAGCTTCTTATCCCTCTAACATTAGCAAGAGGTGGTAATTTTTCAATAACTTAAATTTTTGCAGGAATTACTTCCATGCCATTTTCAGAAATTCTATGCCCAAGTATAATGCCGTCTGCAACCATTAATTGACATTTTTCCCAATTTAGTACTAGGTTGATTCTTTCACATACTTCTAAAACTTTTTCAAAATTATTTAAAAATAATTCAAACGAAGTTCCGAATATAGAAAAATCATCCATAAACACTTACATTCCATGTTCAATAAAATTCCTAAATATTGACATCATACATCTTTGATATGTTGCAGGTACATTGCATAGTCCAAAAGACATTCTACGAAAAGCAAATGTTTCATATGGGCTTGTAAATGTTGTTTTCTCTTGATCCTCTGGAGCAATTGGAATTTAGTGATAATCGGTAGATTCATCTAAAAAACAATAATATTTGTTTCCAGCCAATCTATCCAAAATTTGGTCTAGAAAGGGTAAAGGATAGTGATCTTTTGTGGTTGCCATATTTAATTTTCTATAGTCAATACAAATTTGCCTACCAATAACTTGTCTTATTGGAATTAATTCATTTTTCTCATTTTCTTCAACGTTCACTCCTCCTTTTTTTGGAACACAGTGAATTGGACTTACCCAAGCACTGTCTAAAATGTGATATATAATTCCAGCATCTAATCATTTTAAAATTTCTTTTTTAACAACTTCTTTCATTATTGAGTTTAATCTCCTCTTAGAATCAGCTTTAGGTTCATATTGTTCATCTAATAGAATTTTGTGCATACAAATAGATGGACTAGTTCCTTTAATATCTGCTAAAGTCCATCCAAAAGCCTATTTATATCTTTTCAACATTTTTATTATTTTTTGTTCTTGAATTTCAGTTAACTAAGAAGATACAAGAACAGACAATTTAAATGCTCTCCTTAAAATACATATTTTAAATGGTCAAGTAAAATCTTCTGTTCAAGTTCAGGTGGTTTAATACTTGAATGAATAAGATTATTATTTTTTTTTTCCATCAAATCTAAAGTTTAAATTTTTTCTTGAATACAATCTAAATCTTCTTCTATCATTCCGTCCTTGTTTTAAAAAAATTATCCTTGCTTTAATTTGTCTTCAAACTCTTTCTTAAATTGCTCATTACTCAGACAATCAGTTACTTCCATCCTGAAACATTCATTGTCTGTTTCTATTGCTGGACATTTCATAGCTTTTGAAATATTAAATTTTGTTTCTTGATTATTAATTCTTATTTCTACACATCTATCACATCTTTCCCTGTTGCAAGAAACGACCCCCCTAAAATAATAGGAATCTATTTATCTTCCTTCATATCTAATACTATAAAGTCTATAGGGAAAATAAATTTATTCACTTTTAATAATACATCTTCTATAACTCCTATAAGATAAGTTATAGATCGATCAACTAACTGTAGAGTTACAATAATAGGGGAAATCTCTCCCAAATCTAAATGTTTAAAGAATGATAGAGCCATAAGATTGATACTCGATCCTAAATCACATAAAGCTTTTCAAAAAAAAACTTTCACCAATAGCACAAGGTATAGTAAAACTACCAGGATCTTTTAATTTTTCAGGAAACTTTTTTTGAATAATAGCACTACACTCTTCACTGAGTGCAACGGTTTCATGATCTGTAAACTTTCTTTTCTTGTTTAGTATATCCTTCATAAATTTCACATAACTTAGTATCTGCTCTAAAGATTCACAAAGGGAGTATTTATCCCTAATTTCTTAAGGATTTCCAAAAATTCTGTAAATTATTTTTCTTTATTCTTCTTCTTCAGCCTTTGAGGAAATGAAGGTAATGGTTTTTCTATGGGAACTTGTGCTTGTTCATCTTCATTTTGGCCACTTTTCATTTCTTCCTTCTCTTCATCAACTTCAGTTTCTTTTTGGAGCCTTATTTCAACTTCTTTTCTATCTCGTAATTGAATAGCTTTAATTTGCTCCTTATTTTGATCTTTTGGATTAACTTCCACAGTACTTGGAAGAATTCCAGAAGGTCTATTACTAAGTGCAGTAGCAAAACTTCCTAATTTATTTTCAATATTTCTAATAGCATCCCCTTAATTTTGTATTAAATTTCCCATGTTATACATTACATCTTCCATTTACAACTTCTTTCCTTTAACTTGTAGGTTTGGGTTAGAATTAATTCTCAGAGGATAATAAGGTCAGAAATTAGGATTTCCTTGGTTGTTCAAATTTTCAGAGGGATTCACTGAATTTTTATAATTATTCCAGCTAAAATTAGGGTGATTTTTCCATCCATGGTTATAATAATTAGAATACAGATTGCTATTTTGTTTATTTATGACATTTAAAGTTTCATAAGATGATTGAGTATCAAATATCTGTCATAGTAAATTTTCCTCTAATACTGGGGGAATTTGAGAATAGTTCTTTTCAATTTGATCAATCTTTTTTGAAATAGCAGCAATTTGAGATGCTAAAATAGACATTGCATTAGAATCATGAACACTAACTACTCTCTTAGGATTTACCCTTTCACAGGGCCATTAAAAATTTTTAGTAGTCATTTCTTCGATTAAAGAGTATACTTCATCAAAAGGTTTTGACATTAGTGATCCACCTGCAGCAGCATCTATAATAGATCTAAGTCATCTTACTAATCTATTGTAAAATGTTTGACTTATTAACTAATCTGGTAAAGCATGTTGTAGACATTTTCTAAGAAGATCTTTAAATCTTTCACAGGCTTCATATATTTATTCCCCTTCAAACTGACAAAAAAATGTAATATCGTTTCTAAGCTTAGCGATTTTTAAGCGTGGAAAATATTTAGCCAAGAATTTTTTTGATAGTTCTCCCCAAGTTCTGATAGATCTTGGTGCTAATAAATTTAACCAAGCTTTAGCTTTATACCATAATAAAAAAGGAAAAAGTCTAAGCCTAACAACATCATTAAACACTCTGTCATATATAAAAGTAGCACCAATTTCAAGAAAGCTAGCAATATGTAAGTTAGTATCTTCAGTAGGTGTTCTTCCAAACTGATTATTTTTTACCATTTTGATAATAGAAGATTTAAGCTCAAAGGAATTAGCAACAATATCAGATCTTTGAATAGTCAAGTGAAGTTCATCTACTGTCGGAATAACATAATCTTTTAAAGATCTTTATCGATTTTCATTTATTTAATTATCTAAGTTATTTGCCATTTTATTTAAATTTTTAATTTCTTTTTATTGTTTTTGAATTTTTCTAATAATATGTTCTAATTTTGAATCGTCAGGTACTGAACCTTTAGATCCAATATTTTGCATAAACAAATTTAATAAACAAAGAAAAATTTCTTAAAAATACTCCTAAATATATAGTTATATATAGTTTTATATATATATATATATATATATAGANCGTCAATGAGAGCTTAGGGTTGTATGATTGTGTTATTTCTCTGATCTCTACTATTTGTCTTCTATAAAGCAGGCGTTGGATCAACTATTCGGTATTTTTGCTTTAGCGCTCGATATTCTTGCTTCAGTGCTCGATATTCTTGCTTGGTTGCTTGTAAGGCCACCGAAACGTCATCTTTTAGTATATTTTCTTTAACATTTCTAGTTTATCTTCATGCTTGCCTATTAGGTTAAATTTTCATAATTTTTTTTAGGTTTATTTCTTCTTTTTTGAGTGACATATGTTAAATGTAGATATGTTTGTCTTCATATTGACTATACATTTATTTGTTTGAGTGAAACCTAGGTTTTTTTAGTGAAACCTAGGTTAATAATGACTGTTTGTCTTCTTTGGGAGTGAAGTCTATCTGTTTGTTATCATATATATGTATGCTTCTTTTCATAAAGCAGGGCTTGGTGGCAGGATATTTGCAGAAGCAGCTTTAGATTATTAGAAAGGATTGTATCTTCAATGAGGAACTTTTATTCGGCTTTTGAGGCAACATATATAGTCTTGCAAGTTTGTCATTAAATAGGGAGGACCATGTGATGTTTAAATGCTTAAGAGTTCATTGAAACAGGGAATTTTAAATGCATATTAGGGATGAATCATTTGAAGAATTCTGTGGTATGTATGTAAGTGCATAAGAATGCGGGATGATGAATCAGATTTGTTGTTTAGGGAGATTTATTTCCCAGATTTGTTGTTTAGGGAGATTTATCTGCCAGATTTGGTGTTTAGGGAGATTTATCTCCCAGATTTGTTCTTAATGTTCTTCTAATGGTCTATTCAAACTACTGCTTTGTTATATTTTGTTTAGGGTAAATCCATATTTTGATGGAACATTATTGTTTTCTTTCTTGTTCTGGAAAACATTGTTTTACAATGCTAAGACTTTAGATTTCCATGTACAAATCTGATTCTACTTCTTTTTTGTGCTCATGGATCTGCCTCACCTGTCGAAATGTGCTTTATAAGCCTGGAAGCCCTTCAGTTTTATATTTATGAATATACTTGAGAATTTTGAAAAGCTTAATGGTGGTTCACATATTCATATTCTTTATATATCTTTATGGGGGTTGATAACAGGGGGTGACGTATCCAGAAGCTCTATATTCAAATATTCTTTATATATGTGCCTCCATTTGAGATATGCCTTGTTTTCTTGCTGTAGAAGTGTTTGTTAACATATTTTATTCAGTATATTACGAGTAAAGCTTGATTTGAGAGATTTATGCATCTTCCATGATTTGAGAGATTTATGTCTACATAAGAGTTGTTTTCAGCACTATTTTATAGACATTTTAGGGTTGTTCTGTGTGATGTTTTACAGAAATTAAAAATACCTTTTTAGGGCCGTTTTGCGCACTGTTTTGGAGACATTTAAAACATTGTTTTATGTCTGTTTTTGAGAACCTAAAAGCATCATTTTAAGGCTGTTTTGGAAACATTGTTTTGCAAATTACAAAAATCACTTTATGGATGTTTTGAGCATTGTTTTGGAGACATTTAAAATAGTGTTTTAGGGCTGTTTTTGAAACCCTAAAAACATCATTTTAGGGTTGTTTTGTGCGATGTTTTACAGAAATTATAAATATCTTCTTAGGGCTATTTTGCGCACTGTTTTGGAGACTTTTAAAACATTGTTTTATGGTTGTTTTTTGAGACACTAAAAGTATCATTTTATGGCTGTTTTGTGTATTGTTTTACAGATGAAAAACATCACTTTAGGGTTGTTTCGAGCACTGTTTTGGAGACATTTAAAACAGTGTTTTAGGGTTGTTTTTGAGACCCTAAAAGCATCATTTTAGAGCTATTTTGGAGACATTGTTTTGCAAATTAAAAACATCACTTTATGTATGTTTTGAGCATTGTTTTGGAGACATTTAAAACAGTGTTTTAGGGTTGTTTTTTAACTCTCCTTTAAAGTGTTGTTTTTAAGACATTAAATATTCAATGCTTTTTTACACCATTCATTTTTGTGTAGATATTTATAATGTCAAATGTTGAACATTCTCAATCTGTCTCAAATGACGAACAATTGCCACTTGCAACACAAGAAGGAATCGATAGTTCTCAACCTATTGAACAGACTGTTGGAAGCACTAGTACTGAAGTACTGAAGCTTTTGAATCTGAAATCAAGTGAAGAAATCAGACAAGAAGGAAGCTGGTTATGTAGCAACTACTTCTAANCTAAGGAAATCAATTACAAATTCAACGAAATCAATTATAAAATCAAGGAACTACTATTAAGAATATTGAAAATCAATTAGGACATATCACTACTACGCTTAGTAACCGAACATTGGGAACTTTTCCTAGTACTGTGGAACCAAATCCTAAAGATCAAGGAAAAGAACAGATAAAAGTGATACAATTACGAAGTGGAAAAGAATTGGCAATAAGAGTTCAAAAAAAAAACAGAAACTAAAAAAGAGAAAGTGGATACTGAAAAAGAAAAGGATCATGAATACCCAGAAATAGAATATCCATTTACACTAATGAAAATTACTGTGGAGAAACCTCCACCACCGTTTCCTGAAAGATTGAAGCAACACAACCAGAATAAACAATTTTCTAAATTTTTAGAAATTCCTAAGAAGTTAACGGTAAATATTCCCATTCGTAGAAGATTTAGATCAAATGTCTAATTATGTGAAATTTATGAAAGATATTCTAAACAAGAAAAGGAAGTTCACGGATAACAAAATTGTTGCACTTAGCAAAGAGTGTAGTGCAATTATTTAGAAAAAGCTTCCTGAAAAATCAAAAGATCCTCACAGTTTCACTATACCATGTGCTATTGGTGAAAAATTTTATGGTAGAGATTTATGTGATTTGGGAGCCAGCACTAATCTTATGCCTCTATCAATTTTTAAGAGATTAGGATTAGAAGAAGTCTCACCTACTTCTGTAACTCTACAGTTAGCAGATCATTTAGTTACATATCCTAAGGGAGTTATAGAAGATGTGTTAGTAAAAGTGAATAAATTTATCTTTCCTGTGGTTTTCATTGTTTTAGATATGGAGGAAGATAAAGAAATACCTATCATTTTAGGGAGATCATTTTTAGCTACTGGAAAAGCTATGATAGATGTTCAAAATGGAGAACTAACTATGAGAGTTAACGATCAAGAAGTGACTTTTAACATTGTGAAATCTATGAAATACTCTGCTGTTGAAAGAGATAATGAATGTTTTCACATGGAAATTAATGAACATTTATTGAATGAACATTTTAAAGAATATTTTGAAGAGAAAGAACAATTTGAAGAGAGTGATGAAGTTATTTTGGACGAATTAGAAAATGAAGAATTAGATTATGTTCAGGAAAGATTTGAGATGCTGGATATTACAGAAAATGCTGTAAGAATCTATTTCCGTCAATTATAAAACCACGTAAACTTGTGTTGAAAATATTGCCTAGCCATTTGAAGTATGTGTTTCTGCGAGACTCATCTACATCACCTATTATTATATCTTCAGAATTAAATGATTTGCAAGAGCAAAGGCTGTTAGATACATTGAAAAGATATAAGAAAGCTTTTGGTTTGACCTTAGCTGATATTAAGGGAATTAGTCCTTTGATTTGTATGCACAGAATTATATTAGATGAACAATATAAACCGAGAGTTGATCCACAAAGGAGATTAAATCCAATGATTAAAGAAGTAGTTAAGAAGGAAACTTTAAAATGGTTTGACACTAGAATTATATATCCTATTTCAGAGAGTGCGTCGGTAAGTCCAATTCATTGTTTTCCTAAGAAAAGAGAAGTAACTGTTGAGACAAAAGAAAATAATGAATTAATACCTATTAGACAAGTTATTGGGTGGCGTATTTGCATCGATTATAGAAAATTAAACACTGCCACAAGAAAATATCACTTCCATTTACCCTTTTTAGATCAAATAGTAGATAGACTTGTTGGGCACAAATATTTTTATTTTTAAGATGGATATACCGGTTACCATCAAATTGATATTGCTCTTGAGGATCAAGAAAATATAACATTTACTAGTCCTTTTGAAACTTTTTCTTTTCAAAGAATGCCTTTTGGATTATGTGAATGAAAAATGCCTTTTTGGATTATGTAATTCACCTGCAACAATCGAGAGATGTATGATGTCCATATTTAATAAATTAATTAATGATGGATTAGAAGTATTTATGGATGATTTCTCTGTATTTGGAACACCATTTGATGCATGCTTAATTTATCTTGAAAAAGTTTTGGAGTTATGTGAAAGAAATAAGTTGGTTCTAAATTGGGGGAAATGTCAATTTATGGTTGCAGGAGGAATTGTGTTAGGGCATAAAATTTTGAAAGATGGTATGGAAGCAGACCTTGCAAAAGTTCAAGTTATATCTAAACTAACACCTCCTACTAATGTAAGAGAGGTTAGGAGTTTTCTTTGACATGTTGGTTTTTACAAACATTTTATTAAAAATTTTTCAAAAATTACTAAACCTCTATGCCAACTTTTAGAAAGGGACAAGAAATTTGAATTTCTGAAAGCTGTTTAAATGCCTTTGAGTTATTAATGGAAAAAATTTATCACAACCCCTATTATAGTTTCACCTAACTGGGAGAAACCATTTGAACTGATGTGTGATGCTTGATCTATGTTATTGGAGCTGTTCTTGGACAAAAGTATGAAAAGATTTTTAAAGTTATATAGTACGCTAGTAAAACTCGAGGTTGTCCTTGGACAAAGGTATGAAAAGATTTTTAAAGTTATATACTTCTAGTAAAACTCTTAATGATGCACAAATTAATTATACTGTTACTAAAAAAGAGTTACTAGCCAATCTTAATGTTGGACAAATGTATGAAAAGATTTTTAAAGTTATATACTACGCTAGTAAAACTCTTAATGATGTCCTTGGGCAAAGGTATGAAAAGATTTTTAAGGTGATATACTACGCTAGTAAAACTCTTAATGATGCTCAAATCTACTATACTGTTACTGAAAAAGAGTTTCTGGCTATTGTGTGTGCTTTAGACAAATTTAGATCTTATTTAATTAGAGCTAAATGTGTTGTGAACACTGATCACACTGCTATTAAATATCTGATGCAAAAGAAGGATGCCAAACCAAGGTTAATTAGGTGGATTCTTTTGATGCAAGATTTTGATCTTATGACCATTGATAGAAAGGGAACTGATAATCAAATTACTGATCATTTATCGAGACTAAAAAATCATGAATTATCTGACATCAACAATGAAATTACAGACAGTTTCCCTGATGAATAGCTTTATAATATTAATGAGTGGAAAATACCATGGTATGCTGATATTGTTAACTATATTGTAAGTGATATTTTTCCACCTATGCTGACATTGCAACAACAAAGAAAATTTTTTCATGATGCAAAAGCATATTTTTGGAATGAGCCTTATTTATATAAACAATGTAAGGATCTTATTATGAGGAGATGTGTACCTTATGAAGAAACTGCTCTAATCATTCGAAAATGTCATGATTCTGAATTTGGAGGACATTTTGGGATTGATAAAACTGCTTATAAAATTTTAAAAGCTGGATTTTATTGGCCTACTATATTTAGAGATGTTTATAGATATATAAAGACTTGTGATGAGCTGGATTTTATTGGCCCACTATTTTTAGAGATTTTTATAGATACATAAAAAACTTGTGATAGATGTCAACAAGTAGGTAATACATCTATAAGAAATGAAATGCCTCTGAATTTCATGTTAGAAGTTAAGGTCTTTGATGTTTAGGGATTAGATTCATGGGACCATTTATTCCTTCATTTGGAAACTTATATATATTATTTGCAGTAGACTACGTTTCAAAGTGGATTAAAGCACAAGCCTTACATCGTTGTGATGCTAAAAGTGTTTCAAGATTTTTAATGAAAACTTTTTTCACTAGATACGTAATGCCTAGAATGATTATCACAGATGGAGGATCCCATTTTAGAAATAAATACTTTTAGAGATTAGCAGAAAAATTTAATATTATTCGTAAAATCTCTACTGCCTATCATCCACAAACTAGTGGGTTAGCTGAAGTTTCTAATAGAGAGATTAAACAAATACTTGAGAAGATTGTAAACCGTAGTAGAGTAGATTGGTCCACTAGACTAGATACCGCATTATGGGCTTACAGGACTGCTTATAACTATAAACCCTAGTAGAATAGATTGGTCCACTAGACTGGATACCACATTATGGGCTTACAGGACTGCTTATAAAACTCTTATTGGAATGACTTTTTACAGAATGATTTCTGGAAAGACTTGTCACTTACCAGTAGAATTGGAGCATAAAGCATATTGGGTGATTAAAGAATTCAATTATGATTTGAAAGATGGTGGTAAGAAGAAATTGTTACAATTAAATGAATTAGAAGAATTAAGAAATGAATCTTATGATAACGACATAATTTATAAGGAGAAACTAAAGTTATGGCATGATCGGAAGATTAATGAGAAGAACATTGAACCAGGACAAGAAGTTTTGCTTTACAATACTAGGCTGAAGCTATTTCATGAGAAATTGAAATCTAGTTGGTTAGGACCCTTTACTGTGACACAAGTTTATACTTACGGAGCTGTTGAAATTGAAGATAAGAAGACTGGAAATAGATTTAAACTAAATGAACATATATTAAAACCGCATTTTGAGGGTAAAAGACCAAATTTTAAAGAGGTTTTAATGATAAGTCAACCTGAATAACATCTGAATAGGTCGGGCTGACGACGTTAAACCAAGCGCTTTGTGGGAGGCAACCCATAATTATCTTTATTTTTACTACGATTATAGTAGTTCTTATTTGAAATTATCATTAGTTTGTGGTAGTATTGAGCTCTACTACTCTTATTTATTCTTGAATCATCATAAAATTTAGATCCATAGAGAAAAATTGGAACGCATTCAGACCAGAGCAAAACTGTGCAATTTTTGCCTTGGGCACCGATGGTGCCATTGACGCCGGCAACGACGGGTTTTTTTTTTGAGAGCCCAGGCAATTAATTACAGAAGGCTTGCCGACGGTGAGACCGACAAGATGGTGGTTTTTTGAGTTTGAATGGCGATTTTTGGCGATTTTTGCACGGGAATCACCCCTTTTAAACTCCAAAATTCGATTCCTAAGTTCATGTTTCCCCCAAAAATGAAGTGAAACTCCACCAAATTCACTCCTATGGCATCCAATTCCCCTGATAATCCTAGAATGCGAGTGTTCAATCGAAGAAAGTTTATTAGTGCTAAAGCTCACCAAATCTTCAATAAGGTACTACGAAGCAAAGATTGATCAAGCAATGTGGATTCATAAATCGCGGATTGAATAATCCCTCTACAAAAATTGAAGAGATGATAGTGCGGTGAAGATGGGAAGTGCTGTGTTATGCTACTACCACCATGGTTGTTCTTGTGGTGAAGAAATTTTATGCAAATTTGCTTGGAATCAACCAGGGAGTCGTTTATGTGCGAGGTAGATGGATAACTTTCACTCCTGCATGGATCAACGAATTATACATGATCGGCAATGTTCCTGTCTGCCATTATTCCAACTTCGTCCCGACAAAAAACCAGATGAATGAGATTTACCAATATTTAACGGATGAAATTGAAGACTGAGAAATGAGAGAAAATGGGTATCTTAGTTTTTCTGTGACACTCCTAAATCCTGTTTCAAAACTCTGACACTTATTCATTTCTGCGAAACTGTTACCAGCAATGAAGATCGGTAAAGTTTCTAAAGAAAGTACTATTCTAAATTACTGTATCCAAATGGGACTGCCAATCGATATTGGATCAATAATTGCTAAGTCAGTTTTGGGCCTTATCGTTCATGGTTCAACTTATGGGCTTGGACACCCTTCCACAATTTTTTAACTTTGCGGTCAGTTCCAAGTATCCTACGATAATTGGTAAAAGGTACTTCTACCTTGTAAGCCTTTGGACCCAACTGAGCGATTCCCAACTTTTGAAGATGAAAATGACATGACTATTATGGAAGATCAAGCGTCTCAGAATTCATTGCCGATTCAACCCTTAGTTCCCGACAAGACTCTGGTGATCCTGCGCATAATCAAGAAATTGGAGGAGTTACAAAATGTAATGAATGAAATTAATAATATCTTTGATTTCTTCAATCATCGAGACTGGAGGATGAAAGAACATTTTGAGCACTTTGGAAATTTAGAAGATAGTTTGATACGACTGATGAGGAGGATGAAATTGATAAAAGAGGATTCTACTGAAGAATTTCCATATCGCCCCTTTTATAACCTCTTCGTTCATGTGCAATCAATGTGTGATCTCAGAGGAGAATCTAGTACTGAATCTGAAGAATAGTAGATTTATATTATTACCTGTCTGTTTATGTATGTAATTTGATTTGAACTTTACATTTTCTTTGCTTTAGAATTATGCTTTTAGATATTATATAGTTGAGACTAAGCATAAAATGTTTTGTTTTCAGCGTTTTGAGTGTTGTGGCTTGGATTGTGACCCTGAATTAATGCATTGAGGTTGAAAAAATACCAAACATAGGTGTGTTATGTAACGTAAATTGTAACTCTTGGAATTTATATATAAATGTGATGTTTTGTGTTGTGAAAGTTTTATTGTGATAAGTACATTATTTAATCACTTGAAATTATGTCTATAATGATTGAACGGATGTAGTTGAGGCTTGAAATTGATCAAAATCGCAAAAATATTGAAATTAAACAAAATCAATCGAGCCCGCCGACGGCGCCCTTGACGCCACTAACGGCAGACTTTTCCCGAGACTAGGGATATAATTTCAATAGAGCACGCCGACGACGCCAAATACCCCGCCGACGAAGAGATCCCAAAAAAACACCTTTAACTGCAATTTTGACCAGTCAAACACCACTATTCATCATCCCCTTCCTCTAAAAAAAGCTATTTTTTACATAGGACTTGAGAGATCCTGGATTGGGAGGAGGCGATTTCGAGGCATTTGGACACCAAATTTGATCATCTCTTGGTAAGAGCTTCACTTCAAACTAAAAATATTTGATTTTCACCATGGATTTCTTCTACATTGAAGAGATCCAAAAAATTTGAGAATGTGAATAAAATATTGGGAAGAAATTCATGGAACTCAGTGCTTCACTCTTAGGATTACTTTTAGAAGCCATTATTTGCATATTTGAAGTATATTTTGGAATTTTTCTATAACTATAATTAGATTGAAATGGCTCCACGACAGAAGTGACGACTTGAGTTTGACGAGTCTCACTTCGTCAATGTGAAGGCTCAATCAAGATTTACTTTAGTATTTAAAGGGAAGAAATGCATACAAGATCGAGTTTTTAGAGTCCGGGAGGAGAAATTGAACAAGTTATTACCGAGCGGAGGTGGGAAAACTTCTGTTACACCACCAATAAAGCTATTGCAAATATTGTTAAAGAATTCCATGCCAATGTATTCTATTCTGAAGATAGAATCGTTCAAGTGTGGGGATTTCCTGTTGAATTTAATGCCGCCCGCATTAACACTTTTTTTTAAGTCCCAGACTCTTATAGTTGTCATTATGAAATCTTCAGTACGGTGGAAGGCCCCCTGAATGATGTGATCAACTTTCTCACTGATGGGAAAGGAACGTGAAAGATTAAGCAACGAGAACTGTTAAATTTTTCTGCTTCTATGTTGAATGCTACCTCTAAGGCGTGGCTCTATTTTCTTTCCTCTACACTGTTACCGACTTATCAACATAGTGAGGTAACTAGAGATAAAATTATTCTAAATTTCTGTATTCAGAATAGCAGAAATATAAATGTGGGGAGAATTATTTTCAAGAATATATTGACTGCGACAAAGAGTGAAACAAGTAGAGGTCTAGGACATCCTGACCTTATTTATACACTTTACAAACTTTCTGGAGTGGAAACTTGGGGAGATGAGGAATGGGTTTACCCTATGAAACCCATTAGTAAAGTTAATTTGAAAACTTATGAATCCTCTTCAAGTTATGACCTTCCACCTTCTAGTTCCCCTAATCTGACTGATTTGATGAATGAGTTGACCTTGCAACGAAAGAGTATAGAATTAATAAATGAAAGTATTGGAGGTTTAGAACATCAACATGATTATGATAGTGAGTACCTTCAGAGGCATTCAAATTTTGAGATAGCTTTTTACAAAGCTCAGGCCCGACACTACATAGGTGTGCCTGATGTTACTTTCCCCAAGTGCCCCCGATATACTCAGTATCAGCCCAATCCACCTGCTGATCAAGAAGACAAAGACATAGTTTGGGATTTTGATATCTGATAGTAATTGATGTACTTATACTTATACTTTTATTTTTGTGATCTTTTGTAATAGAAATGGATGTTTGTGTGTATTTGTACTTTCATTTTTATTGTTATGTTTGTACTCAGACAATTTTTAGTTTTTGTTATAAAGTTAGTGTGGTAGTTAAAGTTTGCATGTGTAGTATAATGGATGTTGAGTAGTATTTTGTGAATTGTAATGTAATGTGATTTTTATTTTTACATTTTAATTGTAATTATTTTATTTAGTATTGTGGTTGTGTTAGAAAATATTGTGTTTGTTTAATGTTTTAGTTTTGTACTTGTTTCAAAATTTCATTACCCAGCAATTTCTCTAATGATTTATATGTGTAGACAGCTCCTAATCTTATAGAACAGGTGAAGTAGAAATTTTGATAAGGACTACAAAAATTTCAGAAAGATGAAAATGCTTAAAATACTAAGGTATGATTTATATTTAGAGTTTTTCTTTCCATCTGTATCATTTTATATTGAAAAATTTAAGTTTGGGGGAGGGAAGAAAAAGATTAACTATTAGATGTCCTCTATTTAATTATTTTAAAAAATTATTTATATGATTTTATATAGTGAATTTAATTCAGGTAACTATATGTTGTAGCTATTTAAATATTACGGTAGATTTAAAGAAATATTTTTGTAATGAAAATTAATTTTGTAACTTAAGACATTTAGTATAAGAGAATAAGATTATAGTTAACTATTTAAAATAAAGGAAACTATATTTTGAAGTGTTAAGAGTCTGGAAATTTGTTTGAGAAGAAAAGATTAGGGCTCAATGATGTAAAGGCTATAAAATATTTATAAGGTAAGGGAATTCTTTGAGTTTCAAATTTAGGGAAAGAAAGGTGATGTTCAAAATCATTAAAAGCTATCTAGATATAGTAATCCTTACTTGAAAAAGGAAAAAGAAAGAATTGAAAACAATGCCTAAAAAGAAAAGAAAAATATATAGGATTGAAAGCAATCCAAATGAAAAAGAGAACAGAAAGAAAAAAAATGGAAGTGAGGAGAAGCTTGAGGATATACCTAATCAAAAGTTGGCTTCACTGGACCTACCTAAAGGGAAAACCTAAATACATTCCTGAATTTATATTTATGGATTAGATCTTTTACTAGTAGTTTTCTCATGAAATTCCTATCTTTTGGATATTCTAAGTGACTTAATATTGCAACATATAGTCATTCTTGAAATGCAGAAGACTAGAACTCTTAAACATGATGACTAGATAAATCTTGTAGCTATAGAGTTAATTTAATTACTTGAATTTTTTTTGAAAATCTCACTATGGTATTTATCTAAATCAAACTTATAGTATTTTTGAATTAAAACTTTACTACAATAGATCATAACTTTTATGTTGTACTAAAATTACTTGAGGACAAGTAATAGTTAAGTTGGGGGATTTTGTCCAAAGGAAAATATGTTGAGATTTTCATACCTATTTTACATTGTTTTTTATGATATTGCACTCTAAAGAAAGGTATTTTTGATGTTTTGTTGCAGGAATGATGAATTAGGGTTATTGGAGCAAAAATATGCAAAAAGGAGCGAATTTGAAGCGAAAAGGACCAAAATGTGAAGATTTGAGCTAGGGCGCCGACGGCAAGCCCTACGACGCCGACGGCGAACATTTCACGAGACTCCAGAATTAATTCACTTAGAAGGCCCGCCGACGGCGCCCTCAAGGCCGCTGACGGCGCGCTCGGTGGTTATGTCCAACAAAGCATTGGATGAGGACAAATTTTGGAGGGTTGCTTAGGTAACTCTTGGGAAAAGTCATCCACAACTTTAAAAAAAGATTTTGGCCAAAAATTGGAGGGAGCCTGGAGGTCTTGGATTTTAGAAAGATCATGAAGGTTGGAGAGGTTCCCTTAGTGTTTGCTAGAGAGTCTAAATTGTGAGGAATTCTTTGATAGATTGTAAGAGTGGAGGTAACGTGAGAGATTTCTTCCTCCTTGCCGCTTTGAAGAGGAATTTTGTGTACTGTAAAGAAAGGAAGAGATTCAGAGAAACTTTGAGGAGTTTTCTTGGGGTGAAATTTGAGATAAGTTTATTTATTGTTGTAGTTTGTATAACTTTGATTTTATTAATGAATTTCAAATTTTGTTGTGTTTTCCCCATGAGATCTGAGTAGTTTTCTCTGTCTTTCTCCTTGTCTTGANATGTCGACGGTGCCATCGACCACGCCGACGACAAGATTTTCCTGAGACTCCAGAATTAATTCATTAAGAAGGTCCGCCAACGGCTCCCTCGAGGCCGCCGAAGGCGAGCTCGGTGGTTATGCCCAATCAGGCTTTGGATAAGGCCAAATTTTGAAGGGATGCTTGGGCAACTCTTAGGAAAGCTCATCCACAACTTTAAAAGACTATTTTGGTTGAAAATTAGAGAAGTCCTGGAGGTTATAAAGTTTCCAATAGTGTGTAAAATTGTGAGGAATTCTTTGAGAGATTGTAAGAGTGGAGGGAAGGTGAGAGATTTCTTCCTTCTTGTTGCTTCGAAGAAGAATTTTGTGTGCTGTAAAGAAAGGTAGAGATTCAGAGGAACTTCAAGGCATTTTCTTGGGGAGAAATTAGAGATAAGTTAATTACTTGTTTTAGTTTGTATGACTTTGATTTTATATATGAATTTCGAGTTTTGTTGTGTTTTCCCCATGAGATCTGAGTAGTTTTCTCTGTCTTTCTCCTCGTCTCGAGATTTGT
>JXCR01144507.1:64261-80486 GCA_002079205.1 Phalaenopsis hybrid cultivar
GTGAAGCCATGAAAATGTTTAAGAAATTGTGATGATATTTTCACTTCGATCTTAATTTACTTTCAATCTGGCCAATTTATTTATTAAAAATAACTTGATTTTTTCAACTAAATTGAAGATTACATCCAAGATTCAGGGAGGTCAAAACCCTTGGAAGTTGGGTGCAAATAAATAGGNTTGAGGATTACATGCAAGATTCAAGAAGGTCAAAGCCCTTGGAAGTTGGGTGCAAATAAATAGGGAAATAATATTATCGGGCGTAGAAGATCAAAGCCCTTGGAAGTTGGGTGCAAATAAATAGGGAAATATTATTATCGGGCATAGAATTGTAAAAGCCCTTGGAAGTTGGGTGCAAATAAATAAAGAAATAATATTATCGGGCGTAGAATTGGACCAAGCCCTTGGAAGTTGGGTGCAAATAAATAGAGAAATAATATTATCGGGCGTAGAATTGGAGCTCTTGGAAGTTGGGTGCAAATAAATAGGGAAATAATATTATCGGGCGTAGAATTGGAGATTTTCAAAGCCCTCGGAAGTTGGGTGCAAATAAATAGGGAAATAATATTATCGGGCGTAGAATTGGAGATTTTAGATTAGAAGTTGGGTGCAAATAAATAGGGAAATAAAATTATCAGGCGTAGAATTGGAGATTTTAGAGGAAAGTTGGGTGCAAATAAATAGGGAAATAAAATTATCGGGCGTAGAATTGGAGATTTTAGAGTGAAAAGTTGGGTGCAAATAAATATGGAAAAAAAATTATCGAGCGTAGAATTGGAGATTTTAGAGTGACAGACTAAAATCCCCAATTTGGTGCAAATAAATAGGGAAATAAAAATTATCGAGCGTAGAATTGGAGATTTTAGAGTGGAAAGCTAAAATCCTCAATTTGGTCCTATCATTTGGGTGTTGAAGTGTAGATGTTAGCCCTCAGGCAACTAAAACCCCCAATTCGGTCCTATCGTTTCGGTGCTGAAGTGCACATGTTAGCCCTCTGGTGAGGGAACGTGGGAACTCCGTAGTGAGAGCCGGTATCCTCCTAGCCTAGCCGCAGATTCAGTAAAAAAGCGTAGGATTAGTCAATGTTTTTTATGCTTGGACCAAAGGGTAAAGAATAGGTATGCTCTTATTTGACACAATATAATTTGAAATAATTCACTTTATCCATTCACTATAATTTCTTGACAAGGAGAAGGATGCTTTCTTATATATTTGAATATGACATTTAAACCTTGATTAGTATCATTAATTGTAATTGCCTACTAGTGACAGATAAACAAATTGAACTTCGTTGTTGTGATTAAAGTATTGATTTTTCTAAAATCTTAGTTCGTAGATCTAATCCTACTCTCTGTGGGATCAATATCTAGGACTCCATTAGAGCCCTATATTACTTGAGCGATACATATACTTGCGTTGATAAGTGTGACTTTATAATTATTGAATATTTATTATGTCCATATTTATCTTATATTTTTAAGCATATATAAAGTCGCAGTCATGCTTCTACCTCTACTGAGCTTGAAAAATATTTAAATTTGGATGATGATCCTAATGAATTAATGGAATTTCCTTTTGGTTACTTCTCACCTTGTGTTTACAACTTAATTCAACAGGGACACTTACCAAAACAAATGTCAAAAGATAAATTTCAACTTTTTAAAAAATTATGGAATGTTAAGAGTCAAACTCCAAATTCAAAAGACAGTCTCGAGTTTGGTACAATCAGACCAGTTGATGATTCTAAATTTTGCATGCTTGTAACACGTGAGTCAGAGGAGGATTGCCTCGATATAGCGGATGACTCTAATGATCAACCAATAGAAGATGCACCCCAAAAATTTGAGGAGGAAATTAAATCTACCGTTGATGAGTTGAAAGAGATTAACCTCGAGACTAAAGAACAACCCCGACCTACATTTATAAGTTCTCTACCTAATGACGAAGAATCTGCAAAATTGATCAAACTATTAACAGAATTCAAAGATTGTTTCGCATGGAGCTACGATGAAATGTCAGGATTGTTACTGGAGGTTGCAGTCCATAAACTCAGGGTGGACAAGAATATAACCCCAGTAAAACAGGCTCTCAGGAGAATGCACCTCGAAATAGAACAACAAGTCATCGTCGAGGTGAAGAAATTAATAGATGTCAACTTTGTAAAAGAAGAGTAGTACCCCATATGGTTGGCTAATATTGTACCTATTAAGAAGAAAAATGGGCAGATCCGTGTTTGTGTTGACTTCAGAGATTTGAACAAGGCATGTTCAAAAGACGAGTTTCCACTACCCATACCAGAGATGATGGTGGATATCGCTTCAACACATGAATTTTTCTACTTCATGGACGGATCGTCGGGATACAACCAAATCAAGATGGCTCCCGAGGATGCAGCACTTACAGCTTTCAGAACACCGATTGGATTTCTGCTACACAATGATGTCGTTCGACCTAAAGAATGTCGGAGCAACATATCAACATGCGCTGACGAAGATTTTTTACGACCTGATTCACAACCAGTAGAATGCTACGTAGATGATTTGGTCATCAAAAGTAAATAGAAAATAGACCATTTGTATGATTTGAGGATCGTGTTTGAATGGTTACAAAAATATGACCTTAAAATGAACCCTTTAAAGTGCGCCTTTGGCATTACCTTCGGGAAATTTCTAGGATTCGTTGTCCGTCATCGGGGAATCAAGATCGACCCAGATAAAATTAAAGCTATTTTGGAAATGCCTCCTCCTAAAACCTTGAAACAACTACGTTCCTTCCAGAGGAAGTTCACATATCTGAGATGCTTTATTTCTAATCTCTTAGGTAGGTGTCAGCCTTTCTCGGCATTAATTAAAAAGGATGCCAAATTTACTTAGGAAGAGAAATTCCAGCGGGCCTTTGAGGACGCTAACTAATATTTAATGACACCTCCTGGCTTGGCAGCCCCTATCCCAGGGAAACCGTTGATACTTTATACCGCGGCTTTACATGTCTCTCTTAGAGCCTCTTAGCCCAAGTCAATGATGAGGGTAAAGAAAATGCACTCTATTACTTTAGTCGTCGTCTAATACCGATGGAGATAAGGTATCTAACTATCAAGAAGCATTGTCTGGCGTTAATTTTTGCCGCTCAAAAGCTTAGACATTACATGCTTTCTCATAAGATTACCCCCTTGAAGGTTAATCCGTTGCAATATCTAATGACCCAACCAACACTCTCTGGACATTTAGCAAGATGGTCAATGATCTTATTGCAATTTGATATCACTTTTGTTCCCCTCTGTGCTATCAAGGGACAGATACTAGCAGACTTTCTCGCTGCACACCCACTGCCAGCTGGGTCCTCTCTCAACGACGAGTTACCAGTCGAGCAAATACTACAAATGAAATTATCCAGTGCGCAACGCTGGAAAATGTACTTTGATGGCGCTTCGTCAGCCAGAAAAGACAAAAGATGAGGCACAATTATACCAGGCAAAGCAGGGATCAGTTTGAATCTTATCACGCCAGACAAGGGTATGTTGTGGTTCTCATGCCACCTGACAGAGCCGTGCACTAACAATGAAGCAGAATACGAAGCTTTAATCACCAGGTTGAAAGTGACAATCTCAATGGATAAAACAAAAATATTTCCATCTATGGTGACTCCCAACTCTTCATCCAGCAGGTCGGCAGACAATACAAAATTCTGAATGCAAGGTTAGCAGAATACCATCAGTACACGATGAAGCTCCTGGAGCAGATTTTTGATGTGAATTTCTACTGGATTCCTAGGGGTAAGATAATGCCCATATTGACGCTCAAGAAAAACTTGCTAAGAAAATGGCATGTCCCCTGGAGGATTCTATTGAAGTCACAGTGCAAGGAAGACGAGTCTTGTCTTGGATCGACTTCAAAACTCTATACAAGCTTGGAAAAAAAAACAATAAATACAGTTGCAAACATCAATAAAGATTGGTGCAAGCTATTAATAGAATATTTGCATACTAGAAAGCTGCTAGAAGATAAGTCTGAGGCACACCACATCACAAGAAAAGCCATGTCTTATGCTCTGATGGGAAATGTTCTCTAAAGAAGATCATTCGACCAGATGTGCCTACGGTGTTTGAGCAGAGCTGAAGCATAGAATATTATCAAAGAGGTACATGCCGAATTGTGTGGCGCTCACCAGGCAGGGCCAAAAATGAAAATGAATTTTAAAAGACTTGGATATTATTGGCTAGCAATGATGTCTGATTGCATGGATACAGCCAAAAAATGTCACCAATGCCAAGTGCATGGGGTGATCTTACACCAACCTCCAAATGTGCTACACCGAACTGTTGCCTTGTGGTCATTCGAGTGTTGGGGCACGAACATAATAGGTTTGATAGACCCTCCATCTTCCAAAGGACACAGGTTTATACTTGCCGCTAAAAAATATTTCTCTAAATGGTCAGAGGCAGTACTGTTATGTGAGATTACGACACAACACGTCCTTCAATATTTCAAAAGCCAAATCATCTACTATTTTGGAGTACCACGAAGAATAATTTCTGACAATGGGACAACTTTCAAAAGCACAAAGATTAACAATTTTTTCAAAAGACATGGGATAGATTAGAGATACTCTACGATTTATTATCTTAGAGCAAATGGTCTAGCTGAGGTTTTCAGCAAAACACTGGTACAGATTTTGAAGAAAATACTGGATGAAAATAAAAGGGATTCGCACAACAAACTATTAGAAGCCTTGTGGGCCTACCGGATGATTTTCAGGACTCCCACTAAGTTTACACCCTATGTGCTCGTGTACGGAGCTGAGGCTGGCTACCGCTAGAGATCCAGACACCATCTCTTTGAGTCACCATTGCCAACCAACTCACAACAGAAGAAAGTGCAAAACTCAAACTTGAAGAACTGGAGAGTCTCGAGGTAAAACGACTAGAAGCACAACAACATTTGGAGCTTTACCAGGCGAAGATGGTACAAGCCCATGAAAAATTGGTCCACCCAAGGACATTCAAAGTTGGTGACCTCGAACTTGTGCTCAAAAGGCCTATTATTGCATGCCGCAATATAGGTGAAAATTTCAAACCAACTTGGGGGGGACCATTTGTCATTGAAAAGGTCTACATAGGAGGAGCCTACCAATTAGTGGACTTCCAAGGCGAAAGACCCCCATGTTACCAATAAATGGATGATATCTGAAAACCTATTACGCAACCTAACACTGCTTGCCTTTGCTTCCTTTGAAACTTTGGAAACTTTGATTGTTTTAGGGTTATCTATGTGGCCAAATGTCTATGACCGGGTCTAAATTTTGTAATTAACCTGAATATAATGAAAATTTTGAGAAAGAAATTTTAAACTTCAAATTTTCTCCTTTCTACCTTTTGAACTTAATAATCCACTGAATTAAACAAAACTCATACATAAAATAAACAATTCATTTCATAAAAATAAACTAAAATTTACTTTAATAAATACTTTATTTTGTCCTTGTTCATGACAAGTTTCAGCCCACTGACATTTTTCCTGTCGTCTCAAGAAAAATGTCGGGACAGAGAATGATCTTTGCTATCAAGGATGGCTGGAGCCTCGCAATAAATGAGGAGATGGCGCTGCAGGGCGGTGCCATAAATTTTAACATGAATTTTAACCAGGTTGACATGGACTACGAAGGTCCTCTCATGGATGTAATCATTTACAAAGAGAAAGAGGGATTGCCTTAAGTACTGACGGTGACTACTAAAGATAATGTATCACACAAAGGCAAGAACGTGATGACAGAGTAAGATCCGATGGAAGGGCCCAGCCGTCTGCCCTCCATGGTAGCTACACCAGTCGGGGGCCTAGTAGCCGTCAATAACAAATGACTGCCAAGTACTTCGCTTTGCAGGACTCAATGCAGGAATGCCAGCCGCAAGAAGTGGAGAGCTTTTCTACGACAAGAACACAGACGTCAAAGAGAGATGAACAACTTGCTCACCCCTATTTCTGAGGGGCATATTTATGATCCAGACCTGAAAAAAACTTATGCTAGCCTACCCACGACGTATGAAGAACTCGGGTTCATGACAGAGTCAGATACACTTTCAGTTTCAGATGTTTTATGCAAGTATTGCCCGACGTGCATCGCTGAAATACCGGTCGGGACATGAGCCACGGGCGCATTTATAGATGCCCGGATTGCAATGTTCTACATTTACAATATTTCAATACATTGGAAGAGTATACCTCAAGCACCGTTGGGTCTCAGACTTCAGATTTCATAATGGAGGAGCCATACGTCCCACTAGGGACAGATCAGTATGTACCATGGAGCCCATGGTCGTACATCCTGCAAGATGTCGAGTCTCGTGTTCCAAATTAACCAACGCCAGTTTGGGTTCCTACCAATGCTCGAAAGGAGGAACGTCTGCAACATCTACCCCTAGTACGATGGAGTACTACAAGATAAGTAAAGTAAATAAAAGAGAATTTGAATTTTACAAAGAATTTCAGGGAAAATTCATCAACATACTGGAGGGATTAGAACTCTATACCTGATTCTTAGAGACTAACAAACAAAGTATACTTGACTGCATTTTTTACCTAAGGGATAGAGGTTGAGCAGGTTTACTTATGGAAAGGACCTATTCCGAGCCAAGGAAATGGATGCGAGGAAAAGGGAGGATTACTATCCAGTGTGGCTGCTGCTACAACTTTACAAATTACAGATAGAGGAATCTGCCTGGGATCCTCAGACACGATCAAGTAGATCTGCTACCGCCAATGATAAAGTGGATGATCAAAAGAATGGTCAAATGGAGTATTCTGCCTGCTACCTGCATTCCAAATAGTTGTGTTATCAACATCTGCAACAAGGGTGATTGCATTCGTCCACACATTGATCATCATGATTTTGTAAGACCCTTGTGCATGGTCTCATTTCTTAGCAAGAGCAATATTTTATTTGGGAAAGAAATTGATATCGTCGGCCCTGGTGAGTTCAGAGGTTTTGTGGAGATTCTTATACCAGTCAGTTCAGTGCTCGTTCTTAAAGACAACTGTGCAGATGTCGCCAAACATTGCATTCCAGGGGTATGAAACCATAGGGTGTCCGTGACCTTCCGTAGGATGGACAACAACAAAATACCATATGGATTCCAGCCAGACCCGGAACTGGAAGAGCTACTACTGTACGAGCTATGATAGGGTTGTTCCTCTGAGTACATGCAAAGGGAACTCTTATCCTGGAGCATGGCTTAGAAGGTCTGCTCGATCAGGAGCTCGTCATACCTGGTACAGATGGTCAGAGGGTTCACTTTTTTATATATAGCAACATGATATGTATCTGATACATTTAACCTACAATGTATTCATAGCATGAGATGTTCTGAATGTATTTGGACATGGACTATATATTGTACCTTTTTGAGGTGTTATCCTATGTTCGATCTATAACATCTTTATGGGAGCGAATTAATAGAAATTTCTCTCAAAATGTGAATTTTTTGTCAGTTGCCTTTTTGTGTGATGGATGAAAGCCACGAACCATGCGTTGGTTCAGAATTTTAATGAACAAAGAATGAAACAACAAATCTCTAACTATAAATAAAATTTAAATAAAAATAATCACCAATGAATAAATAATAAAACAAATTTCTTTTAAAAATCAACTGACTAAAATTAAAACTTTTAAAACCTATTTTGAAAAATTAAATGTGATAAAAACAACAAGAAAAGGAAAAAAATATGTTGAGTGGATTCTATCACTTTCAGAGTTTCTTGCTCATTGTGCGTGCAACACAACTATCTTTATCTGCATTAAGTCTCTTCACATCCCAACGAAATTTCACATTCTGCACAAAACCCCACAAAACTTTGCAAATCTTCTTCAACAAAAACAAAATCAACCTTTCTGCATGACACATTTCTGCAAATTCAACATCACAAACTCTCTACACTGTTTTCATATGACTCTTGGGGTCAGTACCAAAATTTTGACTCCCCATATCCGAGGATCGGTGTGAGGGACCCTTCAATGGATGTTAAGGCTTCTGATAACTTGAAATTTCAAATTCTCTGAGGATCGGTTTGACGCCCCCATCAATGGATGTTAAGGCTTCCGATTCCTTCAAATTTCAAATTCTTTGAAGATCGGTGTGAGGCCCCCTTCAATGGATGTTAAGGCTTCCGATTTCTTCACATATTTCGCACGAATTCACATGTGTGAATCTGCATATTTTCTCTATAAGCACACATATTTTCTCGTTACCTCTTGAGTTGGATGTGAGTCCTGGTGCTTTCCTTCTCAATGTAGCACACATATTTTCTTGTCACCGCTTGGGTTGGATGTGAGTCCTAGTGTTTTTCATTGTAGTGTGACGCACATATTTTCTTATCACCTCTTAGGTTGGATGTGAGTCCTAGTGCTTTTCTTCCTAATGTGACATACATATTTTCTCGTTACCTCTTGAATTGGATGTGAGTCTTGGTTCTTTCCTTCTAAATGTAACACACATATTTTCTTATCACCCCTTGGGTTGGATGTGAGTCCTAGTGCTTTCCTTCCCAATGTGACGTACATATTTTCTTGTCACCGCTTGGGTTGGATGTGAGTCCTAGTACTTTCCTTCATAATGTGATGCACATGTTTCCTCGTTACCTCTTGAGTTGGATGTGAGTCTCAGTGCTTTCCTTCTCAATGTAACACACATAATTTCTTGTCACCGCTTGGGTTGGATGTGATTCTTAGTGCTTTCCTTCCTAGCGTGATGCACATATTTTCTTATCACCTCTTGGGTTGGATGTGAGTCCTAGTGCTTTCCTTCCTAACGTGAAGCACATATTTTCTTGTTACCCCTTGAGTTGGATGTAAGTCCTGGTGCTTTCCTTCTCAATGTAACACAAATATTTTCTTGTCACCGCTTGGGTTGGATGTGAGTCCTAGTGCTTTCCTTCCTAGCGTGACGCACACATTTTCCTATCACCTCTTGGTTTGGATGTGAGTCTTAGTACTTTCCTTCCTAACGTGACACACATATTTTCTTGTTACCACTCGAGTTGGATGTGAGTCCCAGTGCTTTCCTCCTCAATATAGTAGATATTTTCTTTGGAGCCAGATGTGGGCCTCTGTGTTTTCCATCTCGATTTGGTCCTCCCACACAATCCTATTCTCATATTTTGAAATCAGTTTCAAGACCACCTTAAATGGATTATGGCATCTGATTCTTATTTCGGGATTGATACCCAAATTTCAATTCCCACCTCGGGGTCAGCACTTGTATACTGACTCCCACCCTTTATGAATACCCAAAATTTCATAACTCAAAATTCACTCTCCAGTCCCAAGCGAGAGTCCCTACTCTTTGATTTCAATCAAACGATCACTTGCTAATTCCCCTGTAGAAACAAATCACACACACAACCCTGCAGATACTTTCAGGTCTATTGACTTAGAAGTTTGTATTGGTTTTTGTTGATCTCGTCGGTCAACACTAATACGCGCGGTGTATTGGGGTTCCATTTGTTGACCTCACCTTTTGTTGAGGTTTAGTTTTTCCTTTTTAGTAGCCTAAGATTGACTATTCTTAGAAAACTAGAAAAGGAGCCCTCACCATTAGAAATTCTAAACTCTTCTCTACTCAACTTGAAGTTCCACATATTGCACTTAGTAGGTAGGTCATTATAATAGAACTCAAGATGAGTCACCCTTATGATTGCTTGACTTTAGGGTTGACCATGGGTGTTGTTCTAGGGCTAAGGAACTCACTTGCAATCACTTGCACTCACAATCACTCACTATCCTAAACTTAAACTTCTAGGCTTGGTCCCTTGATACTTTTGGGAGACTCTTGTAGGTGGTTCCCCTAAACCTATTAGCCTTGGTCTAGGGTTTGGCTAAGAACACTACATAAAGGACCCAAAATGGGGTTTCCATTGGTCCATGGCTTATTGATGGTAGTTGGTACCTCAACTCTACCAAGAAACCTAACCTAGCGTTTTGCCCTTGAATTCCCCCTAAATTACCTAGATACCCTTGGGACCCCAAATTTGGCCAAAAATTCCAAATCTAGCCAAAATACCCAACTTGACTCAAAAATCATTTCAAACACCTTGAAAACACCCAAACTACCAAAAATCACCAAAATTGACCAAATTACCAAAATACCCCTCCTTACCCAAAAATTCAAAAAAATCCCAAAAATTTCCAAAACCTCCATAATATTCTCAATTTCATTTTTCTCAACTATCACATGATCTAATTTGGCCAATTTAACCATCTTGGATCAAAACCCCCAAATTGCCCTTTAAAGGCCCATATTTTCCCCAAATCACTCCAAATGTCCATCAATTTGATCCCAATCTCCCCAAATTTCAATCCCAAACTAAAATTAACCTTCAATATGAACAAAAAAAACTAAATCCAAGCTTAATTGATCCATTCTTTGAGCCCAATTTTGATTTAGATCAAAACCACAATTTTGGCCCAATGACTTGGTTCCACCAAATTGAAACCATTCCCTACTCCATTTGCCACATTTTGTGTTGAAAATCCTTCATAACATCCCCATATATCAAAATTAACCTTAAATTTGCCTTGTTGAAACCTCAAATTTATTTGATTTCAACCTATGTCCAAAAGCCCCAAATTTGCCCTAAATTGGCCTTATCTCAAAATCTCACCAAATTGATGGCCTTAGCCCCAAAATTTCCACTCTATCCCTTCATGAAGTATTCACCACACCTCCCTTGATCATTTGAATCATTTAATTTGGACTTAGACCAAGGCTAACCCAACCTAGACTTCATGTCTGGCCCAACATACCCAAAATTGACCAAATTCCAAAAATCCCTCAAATTGACCTAGCAACTGAACTCAAAATCACTTCAACCCTTCACCAAAAATCTTCATAAGAATCATCTACACAATGTTGATCAATTAATTGGGTCAATTGACATGGCTAAACTAGCCCAAACCCAAACTTTGATCACTTGAACCCACATTGAACCTATGCATTAAAGATGGCCTAATTACCCTAAAGTCATCAAATTAACTCCACCTCACCCATGGATTAGACCCTAAGACTAAGCCAAAATGCAGTTAACCAACTAAACTAAGCCATGGACCAAAGGTCCCCCAAATTAAGGGATTTTATTTCAAAAAATACACATGCTTAAGATACCCTTACCAAAACTAAGCCTCGTTGCATTAAGTTGCTTTGAAAGATTCTCTTGGATGCCCTGAGCACCTAACCACCTCCCCTTGCTATGGTCGATTGGCCTAGTCACCGGAGAAGCTAAAAAATGAGAGCCGCCCCCATGGAACTTCACCCAAATTAAACCTAGAGGCCAGCTCATCCAAACCAAATTGTAGAGCTCCTCTGCCCTCAACCTAAGCACCATAATGCACCCAAACATTTGCCCTGAGAGCCACCCATGACAATTTTTCTAACAACTCACCTCCACGGCCATGAGGTGGTGCTAAAATTTTCTCAGAGAGAGCTTCCCAAATCACTCACAGATTTTCTTTGAGACCTCCATAGCCCATTCCAATCACTCCATTGGCTTGATTCCCCTTGTGTAACCCTAATTTTGAGCTTAAAAATTAGGGCAAAAATAGGACATCTCTAAGAAATTCACCAAACTTCAATTGCTTATGCCCACACCTTCAAAAAAATAAGAGAAGACAAAGCCCCATCAAATTACCCTCTGAAATAGCCTGTGTAATAGCTCTAGACCAACACCCAAAATCAGTCTTGATCAAAATCATACCTAGGCTTTACACCAAGACCAAAGGCTCAATTTTTAGCCTCCTTGGACCCCAACAAACGTGCCAAGACCCTCTGATTGAAGCTTCACTTCTTAGAGCCAAGGTATAAAACTTCTCTTATTCCTGAGCCTATTTGAACCCTTCATTTGCTTTTAGTTGATTTCATGGTATCATAACCGTATGGATATGTTCCTCTAGTCTAGACGAGGATTTAAAAAAAAATTCACTTGATTTAATTAAGAAATGAGAGAGATCTTAAGGCTAGAAGATGGATGGTTCTCAAGCGAGGCTATCGGGGACGATGCGGGGAGCCATCCGATCACGCGTGTATCAGATGAACGGTCGAGAAGAAGCCGGACAGTGGTTCAGAAGATAAATCGCGGGCCAAGACAGCGCTGAGGTGGACGGTGGCGTCAAATGGGAGCGCGTTGCATGGAGCTTCGGAGCCATCGAAGGTTGAGGTGGTGTCACACTTTTAAATAGATAAGTAGGGATTTAATTAATTCAGAAAAAGATCCCTAACTTTAAAAATTAATTACTTGGTGTAGAAAAATTACAAATCTAAAATAAAAATACCTTCTTGCTCAATGAACAGAGGAGAACAATGAGGAAATAATTTTAAGTCCATGTGATGCATATTTTGTTTTTAATTAATTAAACACTGATTTGGAAGTTTTGATTCTCCATGGATGTAGTGATATCACCATGGTTTGAAATTTTAGAATGTTATTGTCTCTATCTTAGGAAACATTCCTTGATTTTTCCAAAGTCAAAGGAGGTCTCTAGACGAAGAATCATATTTTTCAAGTTTATGTGCATTATTTGCTTAAATTAATAATAGAAAATAGCATGTTGGTTAGAAAAATCCAAGAAAATTTTGAAAGGTTTATGATGACTAGAGGGCCCTTGAGAAAATTTCTCATGAGTCAGGTCATTTCGAATGCACTTAATCTTTAGAAACCCTAAATCACTAAAATAATTAATTTTAAAAAATACAAACAATAAAATGTCTTGATTTTTAATCTCCACTGTTATTTAGGATCCAGAGAGCTCACCATAAAAATTTCAAAGCATTTTAAGTTCATTTCATAACTTAAATTAATTTTTTAAGTTACTTACTTTTTTGGCACAAAAATGATTTTTGAAAATCAAAATATAACATGAAAAATTATAAAACTTATTTTTTGGAGTTCTCTGTGATTAACGGTATTTTCTAAAAATAAAATGGAATTTAAAAGAAAAACTTTATTTTAGACTATTTTTAAAATATTTTAAATAATTAAAAATCCATAAAAATCATAAAAAAAATAAAATTCATGGAAAAGTTCTAAATTGTTTCCTAAGCACTTAGGAACACTTAGAATATTTTTCCTGGTTTTCTAAATAAAGATATTGAATTTTAAAGCTTAAAAATGATTTTTAAAAGGCTAAAATGAATTTTCACTAAAAATAATGCCAATAAATCAAATAAAATTCAAAAAATACAAAATCTTCTCCTCTGAGTTCTCTGACCTCAGGAAGACTTTTCAAAAAAGATAAAACTTAATTTTCTCTATTTAAAATATTTTATAATTAATAAATACCTTAGAACTTAAAATAATTCTTAAAACACAAATAAAATTAAAAAAATCATGAAATTTGATCCAAAGGCTTCTTTGGTCTGGGTCTACCTTTAGTCAAGGTTTAAGGGATTAGGATTTACCTTGATCAAGTTAGGAATTTTCTTTCAAAAATCCTATTTTTTGCATGAAAATAATTATGTAAACCTAATTAAATCTTGAAAAATCACATTTTCTCCTCTCATGTCTTAATTGACCCATGAATAAGGAAGGATAAAAATTTCAAAGTCATTTGAATTAAATTTGACAAATTATGAAGTGTTAGAGCCTTAAGGCAAATGTGTAATTTGGAAATTTAGCCTTAATTAACATTTAGGCTTAATTTAAATAGGGAAATGGGTAACCTCTCATCTTAGTTCGGATGTTTGAAACATACGGGGTTAATTTGTAGAAACCAACCTTACTTTCCCAATTGAAAAGATAAGTTAATAAATTTGTAAATTATTAAATTTTGAAAGTTTATTTAAATAAAATGAACCTGCGGCTTAAGGGTATGAGTTTTGAAGTCAATATATATCAATTTAATAACCCTATTTTGATTTTCAAATAAAATTCAACTCATGAATTATGACCACCTAAAGCTTAATATTTTCAAAGCTAATTAAGACACTCACCTAGGTCTTAAGGACTTAGTAGTGACTTAGACTAAATCAAGTTTCATTTAAATAAGGATTAGAAAAGTAAACATCATTTAAAATTAAAATATCTTTCAAACACTACAAGCTCAATTATAACCAAAATTTGGTTAAGTGTTCCATAAACACTAACTTGCCTCTTTAAGAGTCTTCACCCACATAATTTTCAAAATTAAATTACAGATGATAATTACCTTACTCTTAGGGATAATTGCAACATCAATGCTCATTGAGCATTAGGGTGTTTTATAGAATGAATTATTAAGCAACATAATACGTTTAAAAGTACTCAGGTTTTTCCACCAGGCAGAGAGAGTAGCACGGACCTGCTTCTTTCTCAAGATTTGTTGGATACCTCGGAGATCTACTAAACAATATATTTTTCTTGGCAACATCATCCTTAATTAAACTCTTAAGGACCCACCAATATATGACCGAGTGTTAGATAGGTCGTCAAAATTTTACTTTCCTGTCTCATATAAACTGCCTTAACATGCCTTTTGAGTTTCAAGTGGTGGAACGAGAAGACTCGCCAGGTACGCTTTTACCATTTTTAGCAATATCTTTCTTGTATTTTCATACTATGCTTTTATACCTGCAAACTTGCATGCTAAACAACGATGTCACCCTACATGAAAAATAAAACTATCAGGATAGTCACAAAACCAAAACCAACAAAAACTAAAATCAACCAAGATAAAATTCACCGCCACATCATTTAAAATATAAAACAACTCAAAATTTAATCACAAACATCACACAAAACTACAGCTCCAACTAAATTATGACATCTCTATCAGATGATCGGGAATTCCTCGAAGGATGTAACCTACGATTGCTAACGAGGCTTCCTATGGTCTAAATGAAATTATGAAACTCATTAAGTTGAGTTTAGTAAATTCATTTAAACTAAGTGAATCCAATAGAAAATAGTGGTGCCGGAACGAGGGAACCGTAGGATCCTAACCGGTGTCTCTCTAATCAACTTTAATATGTCCCCCATAAAATTTAAAGAACTTCAACCATAGAGCCAACTGATTTAACATCATAACTTGAAACACTTGAAAACTCAAACTCGTCTTGGCAAGGAGCTTGGAGCTAGCATGGTGGGCAGCATGGCCATCTTCAATAACAAAACCTGTCTTCCCCAACTGAACCAATCTTCCTTCCTTAGACTTAAACAACAAAGCCATAGGAATTCGAGGTTGCTTGCTTATGCAACGTAAATCCTCATCTTATCTTTAAGCCTTAGTATAGCCCTGCTATACAATATAAGCTCTAACTAGTCTTAGGATTCCGAGGTTGTCGTTTGTCACGACCTAAATCCTCACATCTTCTAGGCTATTTTTCGTTTCACACGAATGTAAGCTCTAACTAATAAAATTGACAGTATGAAACACTTAAATATTTCTCCTCATATACTGAAACCAATCATAAGGATAGCTTGAAAAGTCATCGAGGTTCTCCTCTGGATCCATGGCATCCCCTAGTTCTTCCTTCTATAGACTCTACAATAAAATGTTCCAAATTTGAACCAATCCCCTTTCACACCTCTATGTCCGATCTCATTAAAAAGTCCTACCCTTTGAAACTCCTTGAAGATAATATTTACTGATTTTTATCGAGAGTTTTCTTAGGTGACTATGGTCATTTAAGATGTAATAAACTATAGGGGCTTGCCCTTATAGGAAGCATGTCCGAACCCAGCTTAATATAAACCCTATTTACTCTTTATATTAAATAGAGGAACTTGTTGGCAAATACAAAAGTTTCACAGAATAAACAGATGTCACATATTCCTTAGTTTATTTAATTGAGCCTCATCCTCAAGTCTTGTGTTTATCCTTTGGGATTTTTGACCTTATTTTTGGTTGAGGTTTAGTTCTTCTTCTTTAGTAGCCTAGGGTCTAGCCATAGGACCTTTCCCGTTGACTATTCCTAAAAAACTAGTCATGGAACCCTCACCATTAGAACTCTTCTCAATTTGAAGTTCCACATATTGGTCTCAACCTCTAAGTACTTAGTAGGTGGGGTAACTATGGGGGAAACTCAAGATGAGTCACCCTTAGGATTGCTGGACCTTAGGGTTCACCTCGGGTGTTGGTCTGGAGCTAAGGCACTCACTACACTAATCTGTACCCACAATCGCTCACAACCCTGAACTGAAATTTCTAGCCTAGATCCCTTCATCTTTTGGGATACTCATGTAGATGGTCCCCTAAACCTACTAGCCCTAGG
>JXCR01144510.1:7770-45944 GCA_002079205.1 Phalaenopsis hybrid cultivar
AGCTTATTTCAAACAAACTAAATTTTAAACGAACCGAACACGAACACAAGCTTTGTTCGTTCGTGTTCGGTTCGTTTACACCCCTACTTTGTCGTGTCCAATTTGTCGGTGCTCCTTGCCGTGTCTCTTCTGTCGCGGTTGCTTTACCGTGTCCAATTTGCCACCCCTCCTACGTCGCGGTTGTTTCTGTCGCGCTTTCTTCACCCCCTCAGCATCCAATCGCCGAAGATCTTATTGCCGACCTGAGCTTTCTCTAACTAGCTTATTCTCCTTCCTGGCATTTTCAGGGCTTCTTCCAGCCGTCGGACCTTCCGTTGTTCAAAGTCCAAGATCTCCTTGCCGTTTTTCAAAGAGCTTCCAATATCTCGGCAGCTCAACATCACATTAGGCTCCGTTGGAATCTTGGTGGATTCTTCCACTACTGAGCCTTCTCCTAACGATGTACTTGAGCCAACTGGAGGCTTGACACCTATCTCCACTCCATAGAGCGGAGAATCAAAAAACCAAATGAAGTTTCTAATCACCACACATAAAATGAACGGTTCTAATTTTCTCCAATAGTCTCAAGTCGTGTCCTTGTTCGTCAAGGGATGAGGAAAATTTGAGTATCTCACAGGAATGATTCGTGAACCTCCTTAAACTGACTCGATGTATGAAGCATGGGAAGTGGAAAATATCATGGTCATATCGTGGTTGATTACTCCATGGTGACTACGATTGACCGTTCATATATGTTTCTTCCTTCAAGCAGACTACATTTCGGGATATCTACTCAGATGTAAGAAACTCCAGCCGATTTTATGAGTTTTTCAAAAGGATTTGCGAGGCGAAACAAGGATCGAGGATGTGACGTAGTACTACAATTATTTGGCGGCCTTATGAATGGAATGTGATCTCTACTATGATTACACGCGAGAATCTCCGACCGATCTTTCTCTCTTTTATAAAATTGTAGAAAAAGATCACATGTTCCAATTTCTGGCCAACCTTAACAAAGATCTTGATGAAGTCCAGAACTGTATCCTCGGACGGGATTCCCTTCCTTCAGCTCGTGCTTCTTTCACAGAAATTTTATGTGAAAAAAGCTGGAGGATTGTTATGCTCGGCATTTCCATTTCAGTTGAATCTTCTGCATTGGCCTAATTGTATTCAACACTCGTCAAACCCTCCTCGAACCACCGGGTCCACTTGTGATTACTATCACATACAAAACTATACTCGAGAAAGTGTTTGAAACTTCATGGAAAACCGACATACAAATCTTCAGTCAAATCCTTTTCTGCCAAGAGTCTCACTACGACATTTGAATCCATTAATATACAACCAGCTTCCACTCGGAACGCTCCAGAATCACACTACTCTCTCAAGAGTCAGATGTAGCACGTAATTAAGTTACTCGGATCCAATCAGTTCATTTCAGGCCAGTCAACCTCCCACATTTGTCAAGGTACCACTCGTATGACACTCATTTCTTCTTCTGGTTTATGAATAATTGATTTAGTGCTACACAACTGGATGCTCTCAAGTTTTCTCAATTTATTATCGATGCTCTGGGAAAGACAAAGTTAAAATTGCTAATGACTCCGGTAACTCTATTGCTGGTAATGAGTCAGTTTTGTTAACCAGTCCAAGTCTGAATTCTATGTTACATGTCCCTCTGCTCACGTGTAACCTGTTATCTGTTAGTAAGCTGACACATGATATGGATTGTGTTGCTAATTTTTCTATTGATGTTTGTGTCTTTCAGGATCATTGTTCATGGAGGATGATTGAAACTGCTAAAAAAGTACTTAGGATCTACTTCCAAGAGACACGGAGAACGAGGACATTTCTCCTAATAGTTGTAATTTTTCTCGATCCACTGAATGTCATATTTTGTTGTTGCATTATTGTTTGTCATTTTAGTTTTCAGTATTTAAACAATTGTATCCGTTGATGTTTACTAATAAAAATTTTACTAACTTCAAATATGAGATTTGCCAACTGGCTAAACATTATTGTGTTCCTTATCCATTCCATCCTTACACACCTTCTGCTCAATTTTTTCTTATTCACAGTGACTTGTGGGGATCATCTTGCGCTTCCAACTACACTAATAAACGGTGGTTTCTTAGCTTAATTGATGACCACACTCGAATGATGTGGGCTTATATCTTAAAAGGTAAATCTAAAATTATTGTCACGTTCAAAAACTTTAACTTCTTCATTTTGTCACAATTCAAAACTTCAACTCCAAGTCCTTTGAATCGACAATTGCCGTGATATTTTTAACTTTATTTTAGGCGAGTTCCTGGTAAGTAAGGGCATCATACATCATAGCCCGTGTACGAATACTCCTCAATAAAATAGAGTAGTCGAGAGAAAAAATCAACACTTTCTCGAAGTAGCTCGCTCTATTATGTTTCAATCTAGTGTCCCGAAAATGTTTTGGAATGATGTCGTCTTTATTGCCACCTATCCCATTAATAGAATTCATAAAAAAATTCATAACTTCAGAACTAGCCATCTTGATGTCATGTTTTTCTATCAATCGGTTCTGCACTACTCTTGAACCCAAAATTTTTGGGTGCACGACCTTTATTTGAAATGCTATCCCTAATCGTAGTAAGCTTGATCTCAGGTCTATAAAATGTCGTATTCGGATATTCTGCCACTCATAAAGGATATCAGTGTCTTGATCCTACCACAAATAAATTCTATGTAAGTGTCGATGTATTCTTCTTTGAAAGTGTTCCCTACTTCCCTGCATACTGCCTCAAGTGAGGGAGAACTTGATTTTTTGGATACTATTTCTTATCCGACCTTTGTGGATATTTCTCCAACGACTGTATCTGAGGAGCCTTCTGTCTTTCTGGACCCGTCACCTACCAAACAATCAAAACATCCTCCCATTCTCCGTGTCTATACTTGGTGCACTCATGTTCCCACTTTGGAGCTTGCTACCTCTTTACCGAACCTGGAATCCTCTTCGAGTGATATCCCAAAATTGACCCTATTCCGAATGAGGAGGTGAGTTTTCCTATTGAGGTATGTAATAAGGTAAGCTCTCCTTATTCCATGAAAAATATTTCTCTTTCCACAGTGCATCGCCGACCTACAAAGCATTGCTATTGCCCTGATGGATCATCACCTCCAACCACTGTTGAAGCTGCATTAGTTGACCCTTTCTGGAAAGCTGCTGTAATGGATGAAATAAATGTCCTTCGGCGAAATCATACATGAGATGTTGTGGATCTTCCTCCAGTAAAGAAAAAAGTAGGGTGTCACTGGATTTTTATCACCAAATTTAACCTCGATGGATACTTTGAATGCGACAAGGCACGGTCAATTGCTAAAGGCTACTCACAAACACAGAGTTAATGAGGATACATTTGCTCCAGTTGTTAAATTAAACACCATTTGGGTGTTACTCTCATTTGCTGTGAATTTTCATTACCCATTGCTCCAACTGGTTGTCAAATATACTTTCCTAATGAGGATCTCAAAGAGGACTGTACATGTTCTTCCTTCCAGGCTTTGACTCTACTATCTCTGCGGGACAAGTGTGCTGGTTGCGGAAGTCCTTCTACGAACTGAAGCAATCCACAAGTGCCTAGTTCGACAAATTCAAAAAGGTGGTAAGGGGTCATGATTTTTCTCAGGCCCAATTAGATCATACTTTCTTTTTTCAGCATTCCTCCAGTGACAAAATTGTTGTTCTTATCATCTATGTTGACGATATTGTGCTCACAGGTGACGATCTACCAGCATTGTAGTCTCTGAAAGACATTCTTTCTACTTCATTTGAAATGAGCTCATTTATTTTGTTAAATAAGTAACTCATTAATAAGCTCAATAATCCTTATATGAGTCGAGCACAAACAAGATATTGATAAATGAGCTTGAGATAGAAGCTCAAATCAAGATCGAGTCGAGCTCGAACAAGCTTTTGATGAATGAGCTCGTGCTCTTACAAGGATACATTCGGCTCAACTCTATTCATTTGTAGTTTGAACAAAAATGCAATAATTTAGTGATACTTCTGCCTTGGACTTCTCAATATCATGTATCTGAAAAAAAAAAACTCTCTATTCATCAATAAAAATCCAATAATATTCGAGCATGAAATTCATTATCTAAACACACTTAAAGTACTTATCCTAATTATTCATATAAAACCTCACAATCTTTTGCTGTTATTCATGGTGATATTAGGAAACCAGCTCTGATGAAAAGTATTTACCGTGTTTGGTGATTTATATCATTTGTTAATGATCATACTAAGATCTTTCATTTTTTTTTAATGAAAGGCAAATCTGAAATGAGTTTTATTTTACAAAAGAATTTCTTTTCATACAAACCCAANCATTCATATAAAACCTCACAATCTTTTGCTATTATTAATGGTGATATTAGGAAACCAGCTCTGATGAAAAGTATTTACCGTGTTTTGTGATTTATATCATTTGTTAATGATCATACTAAGATCTTTCAATTTTTTTTTTAATGAAAGGCAAATCTGAAATGAGTTTTATTTTACAAAAGAATTTCTTTTCATACAAACCCAATATAAAACATAATTTCAACCCGTTGCTCCAACCTTAAGATGAGTGCTGTTGAGATAATTGTCTCTTGTTATACTACTTTAGGCTGGCCACTTTATCAACTAATGTAAAAATAACTCAATAAATAAAGGCTTAGAAGATAAGGTTTTAATGATAATCTTCGTTGAGATTTGAGAAGTATCATCCATACAAACCATGTTTGCAGACTCAAGAGATCATTATATTGCTCAAAATAATTTTCAAGGGCATGGTTTGATAGATTCACCATGGTGATTAAAAGTCGGAGGTACTCAATGACACTCCTACAATACTTAATTTACCAACACATAATCTGAAGTTGTAATTTCTATTTTGATTACATAGAAATTTATTAAGCGGGATATTTCTCCACGTGTGGTCCTAGAAAATTACGGCCTTCCAGCGAATTCACAAAAGCCTCTAGNTCATGGTGATTAAAAGTCGGAGGTACTCAATGACACTTAATTTACCAACACATAATCTGAAGCTGTAATTTCTATTTTGATTGCATAGAAATTTTTTAAGCGGGATATTTCTCCACGTGTGGTCCTAGAAAATTACGGCCTTCCAGCGAATTCACAAAAGCCTCTAGCTGCTCCTCCATTCTACAGCCCACCAAGTTTCAAGCTGCCAGTTGGCAACCTTCCTTCTATTGTCTACCAACTAGGTCTGTGAAAAGAGATCCTTATTCACAAATCGCTAGAGTTTCACTTGATAAAAAAAACTTCTGTTTGATTCATTTGTTAGGTAAGCTACTTAATACTGAATAGTTATTTTGAGCTTATTTTTTGAAATGAGCCGGACACATACAGAGCCTTATTTGATTGTATATGGCTTGTTATTCGGTACATACATACATACATACNGTCACATCAGTCGGCCCGTTCGCCCGTTCGCCCGTCCTGCCCGCCCGCCTCTCTGTCCCGTTCGTCCCCGTCCCCGTCCCATCCCATCCCCGCCTCGTCCCGTCTATCTGCATGTATGTCTGTTTGTAACTAATTAATTTATATTTTTTATGTTCATTAAATTAGCCGAGCCAAATTTTAATATTTACACTTAGAATATCTCAGTGCCATAATTTTATAGATGAAAAGAGATATTTCACTTTTAAAATCATAGTGATAGTGATACTTTTTATGTGAAGTTAAAGCTTTGATTGACATGCAAGTAGATATGAATGCTTAGTTGTTAGACACCTAATTGCATAAGAATTTTGTGGTATGTATCTAAATGCCCCTAATAAAACAACTCTTGTTTGTTCCTTGTCAGGTGACTAGCGTGAACTACCACCCGAAGGATTGTTGCATGCTAACATCCTCTGTCGATGGCACTATCCGCATCTGGACAGCTTAGTCCTGTCGACTTCAACCAGATCGCTTAAATTTCTCTACATGTATTGTCATATACTTGGTGAATTTACTTCACTGGTGCTTTGGCGGCGAGCAGTATTTGTCTTGCAACAGAGTCCAAAGTTCGGATTAAAAAGAATTATATGATAAACTTCCAGGTGCTTTATTTTATTTTATTCTTTTATTTTGTGGCATAATGTGGAAGTAGTTAAAAAGAAGGATGGATAAGATGTATATTGACGTAGCATTGCTCATGCTGTTATGCACAGTTTTAATTTTAGTTTACTTTTTGGGATAATTACATGCTTAGCACTTCAAACGTTGCTATTTATGAAAGTAGCACTTTAGTCAATTTTTTTTTAACTATTTACGCATGCCATGATCAATCATTTTGATATCTTAGTGAGAATTTGAAAAACGGATTAAAAAGGATGTCAATTTTGTAAATAGTAATATTTAGTGTGCTATGCATGCTTTTTTTTATGCAATTTGGTATTCTTTAGAAGGAGAGGGAGAGGAGTCAATTGAAATTTTATGCAGCAATGATATGAATTTGAGTTGGAATATTTACAGCCACGGTTTTGTGTGCGTGTGTGATAGTTTTCCCACACATTGGGCTGCTCAAACATCACAATTTATATTCGGTCCAGACACCGCATGTCTGGACGGCGGTTAGCCGTCCGCCATGTTGTCATACACCTCATCGGCAGCAATGTGGCGGTCAGTGCTTGCCGGTGGGGATGTACGGACAGAATATATTTTTCAGTTTTTGAGTTACATTCAGGGGCTGTTTGGTGGGTATGGTCCTGAATTTCAACAAAAAAAGTGCTGCAGAAGACCTAACTTAAATGATCCACAATGAAATGAGTGATCTGTCTTGGCAGGATAGTGAAAATGTTATCAATAATAATAATTATTTTTTTTTTGTGATGAATACAATATAAATTTTAAGCGATTTCTTAATCTTAAAATAAATTTGATGACTAATTCAGAACTGTGAGCTACAATTTACTGTTGGCCGATACAAAAATTAGATGCAATCCTCGAAAACGCCTGATAGCAACTTCGTCGTGTCTATAATGAGTCGAACATGGGCGCACTAATTGGCTAACTCCAAGTTGATCTTATTTCAATTAATGTTTGGGACATTTATATACTCACCTCTTAAATCCTATGTATTTACATGACTAACACTTCATTTTTTTCTTGGGCAAGGTGATAGCTTTAATCTGGCTCTTTGAGATTCATGATTTTGTTCTAGACCAATATATTGAGAGCTTGGGCATGAACTGGATGATCAACAATCCTTTCAAATTAGGTTGGTAGGATTTTGTTTATTTATATGATTCTCATTTTTTGTGATACATAATGTTGGTCTTGATACACAAGAATATTCACAGTAATCATACTTTAAATACCAGGACTATCCTTAGCCTTGTCTAAAAATGAAACCTACCATCTAAGTTGCTTTAGGACCCATAGTCAATTCAAATAAAATCGGCTAACATCGCTCCCTTGTTCATAGGTTGACTTGATCCAAGCATGAGAAAGAGCCCACTTATCTCTTCCTCTCACTAGTCTACATGATATTTGGGATATTTTTTTTATCAAAATTTATTATTGGATAGGGTCCGAGATATTAGTATATATCTATATATATAATTCATTTTCAATGTAAAGGAGAGCAATTTAAGATTAATATATTGGAATGTATTAAAAGATTATTGATTTTTTAGTAGTTTTATCGAAGATATGAGCATTAATCAAGAATAAATATATCATAAATTTGACACAAATAATCATCTATTGATGGTAACTTTATCATTTTTAAATTTTAATAAAAGAAAAATTTATCCTCATATAAGATTGAATATCACTTCTTGGAACATTGTAATAAACATTTGCATGCATGTTATTATGTTGATGTTCATTTTTATCAAAAATGGTTTACAAAAGATTACTATATTTGGCATCCTCAATATGAATGACAGAGAATACAAATTATGGTAGAGTCAATATAACATCATGAGGGTTGCATGAGCCTAAACTTTATACAGATAGATAATAGATGGTTTAATGAACAAATTTTTGAAGTAGAAAAGACTCATATCCATATATTTGATGTTGAAGAAGAGTCAAATGTAAAAGAAATTGAATTTTGTTCTTTGGTAACTAGCACTAATGAGCATTTTATGATAAAGTTATAGATGTTTTCCAAAATTACCAATGATTTAGTAATTTTAATGTCTCAAATACTTGTCATGATGATTTAGATAAAGAGCTTATTTGGATCAACCCCTTTTTTTTTTGTTTTTGCTTTTATTTTAAAAATATATTTATTTAGTGTATTTTTTGCACGTTTTAATTTTTTTTTTATTTTTAAAGACAAATTAACTTATTTTTAAGAACACTCAAAATATTTAAAAATCATTTTGAGTGTTTTTAAAAATAATTAAAGATGAAATATTTTGAGTATTTTTAAAAAACAACTAAATATGTTATATCATATCAAATATATTTGGTTTTAAACTAAAACATAATAACTAATATAATTAAAATAAAATTTGAACCCAAACAACTCCTATCAAAATGATGAAGAAACTTGATTTTTGAAAAAGAAAGATGATGCATATTTTTGGTTGGTAATCTATTAGAAATAACTATAAGATGTTTGTGACAAAAGTCAGTTGATAAATCAATAACAACTATAGAACAATTGTTTAGGTAGATTTGTATTTTTCGATAACTTCCTGTGAAAGGTATGATCAAAAATATTTTACTAGTAGCTTGCGGATGTAAGAAAAAATTATGAGTATTTTTAAAGACAATTTTTTTACCATTATTCCGGTCGCTAAGTGAATATTAAGACTGCAAATTAATAGTTTTATAATTATCTTTATATTTGCATAGCATGTGTAATGTTTTTATTCATGTCATTACGTCATGTTATTAAAGTGATGATTAACAGACTAGTAATTACTTAAACTAATTTGTGAAAAAACAAAGATTCTCTTGGGATCAAAAGTTGGACTCATAAATTCAAACATTACTTGATCGACATATATAATTGCATTATTAACGAGCGCGTCATTGCACAACGGATAACCATCTCCTAGCCAGTGTTATCCTTGGATCACCTGTTCTGATCACCATTACCATCGTCTAGCTGCCATAATCATTGCCCAGCCTCAACAGTCATAGTTGGATTATTGCCAACAAAATTAATCTCAAATCACAGTCATTTGAACCCTACTATCAATCCTTCATCGCCGCAGCTAAGTGGTTACTCATTCTTCAATGTTTCATTTCACTCTTCTAACAAATGTCAACATTAAACCCAATTCTTATATATTGTCTCCTTCAACTAAAGGGTTTCAGATTTTCCATAGAAAGTATCAGGAGTGATACTTACACTCTTTATTTCATCTATTTGTGTGTGAGTTATTTGTACAATGTTAAGCCAATAAACATTTATAATCTAACAGAGTAAACTTTTTCAAATATAATAATATTATATACCTTGAAAAAGGCTGAATAGCCCAATAAAGTGATAAAATGATGAACCCACTAGTAAGGTTTCAAACTAACTCACCAACCAAGTTCAACAAGTACTTGACCAACTATGTTTGAGGCATCACTTCTTAAGAGCAAGACAAACTCGTATCCCCAACATAAGGAGGAGAATTTACTATGACTAAAGGATGAGAACATATATAAATCATTCATGAATATGAGAGCTACTCAACCCAGCCAACCAAGACCCTACAACTCCCTCATCAATCAGGCTTAACTGATCAACTAGACCGGAAGATTGTCTTCTTGTTCTACATAGCTAATAATGAGACCCAACAAGTTTCTGAGATGCCAATTACTTTGTTTGAGTCCATATGGGGCCATATGCCCTTGTATTTTGTTTTATTTTTTTTTAATTTTTTGTTTCTTATATTATACTCTCCTTGGTGGTGCTTGAGATTGTAAATCTAACTTATAAATAGGAGATCCTAGTGAAAGCCCAAGCTTTAATGGGCTTTATATTTTTTTTCCTCCTTTCTATGTACTTGTGTTCTCTCGAGCCTCCTTTAACGCATAGATTTTGTTTTAGTCCCTCTTTTTTCTCTTCACTCTAGTTATATTCACATGTAATGCACAAATAGAATTGGAACACACACACACACACACACACACACACACNGACAAAAATCAGTTGATAAATCAATAGCTAATATAGAACTGCTTTTTAGGTAGATTTGCATTTTTCGATAATTTTCTATGAAAGTTAATATAAAAAATATTTTATTAGTGACTTGCGGATGTAAGAAAAATTTACGAGTATTTTTTAAAGACTTTTTTTACAATCAGTCTTGTCGCTAAGTGAATATTAAGACTACAAAGTAATAGTATTGTAATTGTCTTTGTATTTGCAAAGCATGTGTAATGTTTATCTTCATGTCATTACTTCATGTTGTTAAAGAGAGGATTAATATAGAGGTAATTAATTAAGCTAATTTGTGAAATAAAAAAGATTCTCGTGGAATCAAAACTCGGACTTACAAATTCAAATATTACTTGATTGATTTGTGTAATAGTATTATTAACGACTGTGTCATTGCACAATGAATCACCATCTCCTAGCCAGTGTTGTCCTTTGATCACCTGTTTCGATCACCATTACCATCATGTAGTCGTCATACCAATCTCAACAGTCATTGTTGGATTATCACCAACAAAACTAACCTCAAATCACTATTATTTGAATCCTACTGTCAATCCTTTTATCGGCGCAGCTAAGTCGTCAACGTTTCATTTCACTCTTCTAACAAATGTCAACAATAACCCCTACTCTTATTAGATTGTCTTCTTTAAGGGTGACACTTTTTTTATTTCATCTATTTATGTATGAGTTATTTGTACAATGCTAAGCCAATAAACATTTATACTCTAACACAGTGAATTTTTTCATATTTAATAATTTCATATACCTAAAAAACGTTGAATCGCCCAATAAAGTGATAAAATGATGAACCCGCTAGTAAGGTTTCAAATGAACTCACCAATCAAGTTCAACAAATACCTGACCAACTATGTTTGAGGCAACCACTTCTTAAGAGCAACACAAGCTCGCATCCCCAACATAAGGAGGATAATTTACTATGCCTAAAGGATGGCAACATACATAAATCATTCATGAATATGAGAGCTACACAACCCAAGCCAAGGGAGACCCTACGACTTCCTCATCAATCAGGACAGACTGATCAGCTGGACTAGAAAGATTGTCTGCGTGTTTTACATTGCTAAAAATGAGACCCAACAACTTTCTATGAAGTCAATTACTTTGTTTGAGTCCATATAGGAGTTATAAGCCTCTCGTATTTTGTTGTATTTTCTTACGTATTGCTTCTTATACCATACTCTTTTCGGTGGTGCTTGCGATTGTAAATCTAACTTATAAATAGGAGATCCTAGTGATAGCCCAAGCTTTTAGTGGGCTTTATATTTTTTTTCTCTTCTTTTATGTACTTGTGGTGCCTCGAGTCTCTTAATAATAATAATAATAGGGGTCAAACTTGGCCTAAGGAAATCATGGGAGGGTCTATTGGGTCTCCTTCATATGTCTTGGTTCAATCAATACATCATGACATATAATAAGCCAAAATTTTTCCTCTATAATTTATCTCCCAAAATTTTCCAACATATTTTATAGGGGTAATTGCATATATACCTCACAATTCTTATATATTTATAAATCTAACACCTAAACATTCATATTTAACAATACTTCAAAAATATCACCATCAATATCCTTTTAAAAGCCAATAAACATTTTCATGCATAGGCTTATGCTACCAATATGCTAAAACTTATAAGTGCAAATATCAAATTTTTAGGTGTTATTTATGTAAATACATAAAAATTGTCTTGTATGTATGTAATATTATCCTTCAAAATTAGGACCCACCAAGAAAACAAAACATTAATCAGCAGCGATTTGTTTGATGACAAGTTAGATTGGACAAATAGGCATAAACAAGGGCAAAGGTCAATTCAAATGAAATAAACTTCAATTTTACCTACGCATGAGAGGAAAAATTTGCATAAATAAAATGTATGCAGAGCTGCGTACGTTTGTAACCTGCAAACATGTTACATGGAGGATTTCAAGAGGTTATAACAGTGTTATACCCCATATAACCTCCCTGTAACCTCCATGTAACCTACTTGTATATTAAAACAAAAGCGCGGAACTTACTAGAAGGTACATGTAGGTTACACGGAGGTTACAGGGGGTATAACGCGGTTATAACCTCCTAAAATCCTCCCTATAACCTGTTTGCAGGTTACAAACGTACACAGCTCTGCGTACGTCTTATGTACGCAAAATTTTTCCCGCATGAGAGGCTCATTTCTCTTTTTTATATGATATGAAAGTATTGGATGGTATAAACGTAAAAAAGTAAAGCTCGGGCAGTAGATATGTAAATACATATGAGTAAGGTGGTCTGTATGTAAAATCCCTGGCCTATTAAATAAATTCGCCGTCCTATCATGGCTACTTGAAGTTGTAATTTTTAAATCCTTGTCCATTTGTAAGTTGTACTTGTAGCAGTATTCAAATATTCAGATTCCCTTTCCTCCTAGATCAGTAAGTAGGGCTGTCAACGGCTCGTTGTTCACGGATAACTCGTTGTTCGCGAACAGCTCTGTTCGGTTTGTTCGCTAAGTTAAAAAGCCGAACATGACCAACACGAATCAATATTTATTCATTCGTGTTCGGCTCGTTTTGGCTCGAAATACTGCAAATTAATTATATATATATATATATCTTTGATGAGTAGTATTTTAAAAAAAATTAATTGACTACAAGGTTATGAATATTTATAATCAATTAAGAGTATTAATAAAGAAAATAGAATAAAAATTATTAAATTAGATTCAAATGATGTTTTAAATCTTGCCTCAATCTTTAACATCTTATAGCTACGTGATTAGGGTTGTCAAAATGACTCTTTGTTCGTGAACGGCTCGCTAAGCAAACTAGTCGAACACGAACACATTTTTTGAGCTCGAAAGATAAACGAGCCTGGGCTCAGCTCGTGTTCGGCTTGTTTACGCCCTATCAATAAGTCCCATGCATGAAGCTCATAAACACCAAAATAAATAAATAAATAAATAACTTTATTTTAATGATTATTTTGCAAGAATAATTAATAAGTGCTTAAAAAATGTGGCTAATACTCTTTTGGTTTGTCATTTCCTAAAGGGCAAAATTTAAGAAGTAGTTTTATTATTATTTTACAATTGAATTTATAGACTTTATATTGACATTAGAAACAGAATCTAAACAAAATTAATGCAATGATAAGAAGAAATTTGCTTCTCTAAATTAATTTTTTTTTGGCAATTTCTCCAGCCCTAAAATGGAGTTTAGGAAAGAATGGGCAAGGAACATAGCTTAAATAGATATAAGCATATAAATAAATAAATAAATCAATCAAGATAACACTTACTAAAGAGTGTTACATTTATATTAATTTTATCTGAGAATTTCATCAAAGAATTCACATGTTAGTAATATGAATTTTATTTGAAAGTTAAAAAAAAACTTCCAATCTAGAAAAATAAGATAGAATATATATATATTATATTTTTATTATTTCAAGTCAATGGGTTAATAATAATAATAATAATATTATTATTATTATTATTAACTGAAGGTATGGTAATACGAAGATGAGGGTTCTTTGGCTAATAAGTGGGGATGCAAATTACTTGAGGGTCCGTTTGGCGCTGCTTTTTTGTTACGATGCAGTTTAAGAATGTCAAAGATGTTGTTTGGTAGTTACGGTGAGGCAACTTTTTTGGAAAAAATAATATGAAACGCGGGCTATGGGTTCGACCACGCGGACCGCGTTTCTTGGTAATTCTTACAACCCTATCTCGTGACTCGTGTTGTCCTGCTCTTCACTCTCTCAAGCCTCTCTCCCCTCTCTCTTGATTTTTGCTCTAAAGTTAACATTACCTCTCTCCATCCTCTTCGATCTGTGGCTCTGGTGGCTAGGCTTTGGTTTCATTGGCTTCGGAGATTATTGCAATGAGCTTGCCTTTCTCCTGCTCTCCCTCTCCTCTCTGTTCTTCGGCTCGATTTGGATCATTGGTTTTTCTTCGCCCCACGGTTTTCTCTACCATTATCTGTTAAAGCATTTTGATTTTTGCAATAAAAATTTTGGTTCGTTGTGCTATATTTGGTTGATGGTTTGGGTTCTCTGTGCTATAAGTGCTTGACGGTTTTCGTGTTATTGTGCTGTGATGTTAGATTTTTGGATTTTTCTTGCATTCTCTGTGTTCCACTGATTTGGGTCCTCTGTGAAATTTCCAGTTGATGGATTTGGGTTCTCCGTGTTATATTCAGTTGATGAATTTGGGTTCTCCGTGTTATATTCAGTTGGTGGTTGTGTTGTGATGTTTGATTTTACGATTTAATGGGCTCTATGTGTTATATTCGGTTTGATTGGCTGGCTTCTTTGTGCTCTCTCCGATTTATGGATTTGGATGATTGTGTTGTGATGTTGGTTATGGCTCAAAATTTGGTGGTGGTGGTAATTTCATATGAAAATTAATTTAAATACAAATGGGTTTTATGGTTGTGCTATAATACTCTGGTTGGTGGTGGTGTCGATTTTGTGGTGGTTTCCCAAAATGATGGATTTTGTTGATTGGTGTGGACGTGATGGTGTATGGTGTGTGGTGTGTAGGTATTGGTATGATATGGAGGTGTTGTGTGGTGTGGAGGTGGTGTTTTGTGGTGTTGTGGTGTGGAGGTGGCAGCGTAGTATGTGGAGGTCATGGTGTGGTGTGTGGATATGTTGGTGTGTGCTATGGAGGTGGCAGTATGGTGTGAGGTGGTGGTGTGGTGTGTGGATGTTTTTGGTGTGTGGTATGAAGATGGTGGTGTGGTGTGGTGTGTTGTGGAGGTGGTGGTGTGTGTTGTGGAGGTGAATGTGTGTGGATGTGTTGGTATGTGTTGTGGAGGTGGTTGTGTGTGTTATGGAGATGGTTGTATGGTGTGTGGATGTGTTGGTGTGTGGTGTGGAGGTGGTGATGTGTGGTAATCATTTCTTATGACAATGATATTTTTCTTTGAGTTGTGGTAATTATTTTTTTATGGAAAATATTTATGTTGTTTAATTCTTTTCTTGTTATTAACACAATGGTTAAGACATAAGAGACGGATAAAAAAATCAAACTAACATTTTGCGACTTCTACCTTAAAGAGGTGGGATTGGGAAATCAACACACAATCTATTTTAACAAGGATAGCTGACAAAATATTATAAAAAATTTCAAGTAAAGTACAAGAAGTGAATATGATAAGATGCAATAAGAAAACAAATGGGATCAATTAAAAAAAGACAAAAAAATTTGGAAAGAAATTACGAAAAGAATATATCCGTGATAGGGCTGGTGTAGCTTCAATGGCGAACAAAATTAGAGGGAGTCATATTGGATGATTTTATCACATTAAACGTTGACCATCTGATGATCTGGTTAGGAGAGTAGATGTTTCTAGTTCAACTTAAGAAAAGCAGAGGTAGGCTTAGAAAGACTTAGGCATACTATATAAAAATGATTTTAATTTATTAGAATTAAATGAAAATATGACACTCAATAAGACTCAATGGAGAAATTGGATTCATGTAGCTCACCCCACTTAGTGAGATAAATGCTTGTTATTGTTGTCGAAAAATTTGGAATGAATTGAAATGAGGATCCATGAGCTTGAGTCGGGATTCGATAAAGTGAACAATTGATTCTTCAAAAGAAATGTAGCTTGAGAGATTGGAGGTGAAAATTAATCAAATCTATTTTATCGTTTTTTTTTATTTTTTCAAATAGATCAACATATCTATATCTCATTACTTTATATATGGTGCTAACCGAAAATTTTTTTTTTCAAATTCAATGGCATTAATCTTGAGATGGAAGAGAAGTTGAATCATATATTTGGCGGAGTAGTAGAAACTGGTGATCATGCATGGGTCCCTAGTGAGCGAGGTTTTGCTGGCATAACTGAGAACTTGGATGCCGAGGAAACAGTTGAATCCAACGAAGGCCCCAGCCACAACTTCAAAGATATTAAATCCACCAGTCAATCAAACCATCCAAGGGTTGTCAAAAAGAGAAAAGAAGGCACCATATTCATTACAAGCTAAATTTCACAATTAGTTGCTTCATGCACAAATGACCCTTGAACATCACAAGCAACTTCCATCTAGCAAGTTATGTAACTGTTGGTGGCAACTCCAGAAATTTATGAGAACATATCATTTTATTTATTCTCCATAAAGTTACTAGAAGACCCGACCCATATAAAGTTCCTTATGACGATGACCTGTCTGTAGGGTCAATTATTTACATTATTTTCATGACAACAAGGGCGTTTGAATTTCATTTTTTTTCTAGTTGGATTATATTTGTTTTTCATTAGAATAATCTAGTATTGGCTTTGGATAGTTATTTTTCTTTGGAACACAATTAATGTTGCTTTGGTTATTTGTATGTCATTTTACAATTTGTTATTTGTATGTGCAAATTGTGGTGGTCATAATGATTTTTCACAACTATATTGAGCAACATCCTTCACACAACGACATTGACTTCAACAGGATTGATGAAGATCATTCACATATTCTTACTGAAGCATATGAATATCACCCGGGATATTTTTTTATCATAAGCAGAAGATGAATTACCTGAGACTTGCACCTATGATGGGGAAGATGCAAGAGAGATGATAGAATTGAGGGAACGAATTACAGATGTCATTATTGGTTGTTGAATGGACCAATTGTATTTTTCTGACTACATTATTTGTAACGTGTTGTGAAATCTTTTGTTATTTATTGTATCAATGTTTTATCCAAGCATTTACATTTTGAATCTCAATTTAATTTCTCTCTATTTTGTATGTATTATTCCCTACCTGGATGATTGATATTTTTTTTGCTACTTTATTTCCAATGTGTTGTGAAAAACTTTTATTGTTTGTTGTATCGATTTTTAATCCAANAATATATATATTATATATATATATATATATATATATATATATCTAATAATAATAATAATAATAATAATAATATTATTATTATTATTATTATTAGGGGTCAAACTTGGCTTAAAGGAAATTGTGGGAGGGTCTATTGGGTCTCCTTCATATGTCTTGGTTTAATCAATACATCACGTCATATAATACACCAAATTTTTTCTTTATAATATATCTCTCAAAATTTTCCAACATTATTTTATAGGGGTAATTGCATGCATATCTCACAATTCTTATATATTTATAAATCTAACACCTAAACATTCATATTTAACAATACTTAAAAAATATCACCATCAACATCCTTTTAAAAGCGAATACACATTTTCATGCATAGGCTTATGCTACCAATCTGCTAAAACTTATAAGTGCAAATATCAAATTTTAAGGTGTTATTTATGTAAATACATAACAATTGTTTTGTATGCATGTAATATTATCCTTCAAAATTAGGACCCACCAAGAAAACAAAAAATTAATCAGCAGCTATTTGTTTGATGACAAGTTAGATTGGACAAATAGGCATAAACAAGGGCGAAGGTCAATTCAAGTGAACTAAACTTCAATTTTACCTACGCATGAGAGGCTCATTTCACCTTTTTATATGATATGAAAGTTTTGGATGGTATAAACGTAAAAAAGTAAAGCTCAGTCACTAGATATGTAAATACATATGAATAAGGTGGTCTGTATGTAAAAACCCTGGCCATCTAAATCAATTCGCCGTGCTGTCATGGCTACTTGAAGTTGTAATTTTTAAATCCTTGTCCATTTGTAAGTTGTACTTGTAGCAGTATTCAAATATTCAGATTCTCTTTCCTCCCAGACCGTCAAAATGGCTCGTTGTTCGCGAACAGCTCGTGTTCGGTTCGTTCGCTAAGTTAACAAGCCAAACACGAACAACACGAATAAATATTTATTCGTTCGTGTTCGGCTCGTTTTCGCTCGAAATACTACAAATCAATTATATATATATATATNATTTAATTAACTACAAGGCTACGAATATTTATGATCAATTAAAAGTATTAATGAAGAAAATAGAATAAAAATTATTAAATTAGGTTCGAATGATGTTTTAAATCTTGCCCCAATTCTTAACATCTTATAGCTACGTGATTAGAGTTGTCAAAATGACTCTTTGTTCGTGAACGGCTCGCTAAGCAAACTAGCCGAACACGAACACACTTTTTGAGCTCGAAATATAAACGAGTCGAACACGAGCTGAGCCTCATGTTCGGCTCGTTTACGCCCCTATCAATAAGTCCCATGCATGAAGCTCATAAACTCCAAAATAAATAAATAAATAAATAAATAACTTTATTTAATGATTATTTTGCAAGAATTATTAATAAGTGCTAAAAAAAATTGTGGCTAATACTCTTTTGGTTTGTCATTCCTAAAGGGCAAAATTTATGAAACAGTTTTATTATTATTTTACAATTGAATTTATAGACTTTATATTGACAATAGAAACAGAATCTAAACATAATTAATGCAATGATAAGAAGAAATTCTGCTTTTCTAAATTAAATTTTTTTTTTGGCAATTTCTCCAGCCCTAAAATGGAGTGTAGGAAAGAATGGGCAAGGAACATAGCTTAAATAGAAATAAATATATAAATAAATAAATCAATCAATCAAGATAACAATTACTAAAGACTCTTACATTTATATTAATTTTAACTGAGAATTTCATCAAAGAATTCACATGTTAGTAATATGAATTTTATTTGAAATTAAAAAAAAAAAAAAACTTCACAATCTAGAAAAATAAGATAAAATATATATATTATATAATTTTCTTATTTCAAGTCAATGGGTTAATAATAATAATAATAATAATAATAATAATAATAATAATAATAATATTATTATTATTATTATTATTATTATTATTATTATTATTATTAACTGAAGGTATGGTAATACGCATAGGAGGGTTCCTTGGCTAATAAGTAGGGATGCAAATTACTTGAGGATCCGTTTGACATGGCTTTTTTGTTGCGATGCAGTTTAAGAATGTCAAAGATGTTGTTTGGTAGTGGCAACTTTTTTGGAAAAATAATATAAAACGTGGGCTACGGGTTCGACCACGCGGACCGCGTTTCTTGATAATTCTTACAACCCTATCTCGTGGATCGTGTTGTCCTGCTCTTCACTCTCTCAAGGCTCTCTCCCCTCTCTCTTGATTTTTGCTCTAAAGTTAACATTTCCTCTCTCCATCCTCTTCGATCTGTGGCTCTGGTGGCCAGGCTTTGGTTTCATTGGCTTCGGAGGTTATTGCAGTGAGCTTGCCTTTCTCCTACTCTCACTCTCTCCTCTGTCCTTTGGCTCGGTTTGGATCATTGGCTCTTCTTCGCCCCACGGTATTCTCTACCATTATTTTTTTAGGCATTTTGTTTTTTGCAAAAAAAAAATTCGGTTTATTGTGTTATATTTGGTTGATGGTTTGGGTTCTCTGTGCTATAAGTGGTTGATGGTTTTCGTGTTATTGTGCTGTAATGTTGGATTTTGGGAATTTTCTTGCATTCTCTATGCTCCACTTTGATGATGATTTGAGTCTTCTGTGCAATTTTCAGTTGATGGATTTGGGTTCTCTGTGTTATATTCAGTTGATGGATTTAGGTGGTTGTGTTGTGATGTTTGATTTTATGACTTAATGGGCTCTACGTGTTATATTCGATTTTATTGGCTGGCTTCTCTATGCTCTCTCTGATTTATGGATTTGGATGATTGTGCTGTGATGTTGGTTGTTGCTCAAAATTTGGTGGTGGAGGTAATTGCATATGGAAATTAATTAAATACAAATGGTTTTTATGGTTTTGTTATAATACTTTGTTTGGTGGTGGTGTGGATTTTGCGGTGGCTTCCCAAAATGATGCATTTTGTTGTTTGGTGTGGAGGTGATGGTTTATGTTGTGTGGTGTAGATAATGGTAGGTGTTGTGTGGTGTGGAGGTTGTGTTGTGGTATGGAGGTGGCAGCGTAGTATGTGGAGGTCATGGTGTGGTGTGTGGATGTGTTGGTGTGTGCTATGGAGGAGGTGGTGTGGTGTGAAGGTGGTGGTTTGGTGTGAAGGTGGTGGTGTGGTGTGAAGGTGTTTCTGGTTTGTGGTGTGGAGATGATGGTGTGGTGTGGTGTGGTGTGGTGGGGTGGTGTGGTGTGGAGGTGGTGTGTGTGTGTGTGTGTGTGTTGTGGAGATGGTGGTGTGTGGATGTGTTGGTATGTGTTGTGGATGTGATTGTGTGTGCTATGGAGATGGTTGTATGGTGTGTGGATGTGTTGGTGTGTGGTGTGGAGGTGGTGATGTGTGGTAATCATTTTTTATGACAATGATATTTTTCTTTGAGTTGTGGTAATTATTTTTTATGGAAAATATTTGCGTTGTTTTATTCTTTTTTTATTAACACAATGGTTAAGACATGAGAGACGGATAAGAAAATTAAACTAACATTTTGCGACTTCTACCTTATAGAGGTGGGATTGGGAAATCGACACACAACCTATTTTAACAAGGATGACTGACAAAATATTATAAAAAAGTTGAAGGAAAGTACAAGAAGGGAATATGATAAGATGCAATCAAAAAATAAATGGGATCAATGAAGAAAGGACAAAAAAAATTGGAAAGAAATTATGAAATGAATATATCTTTTATAGGGTTGGTGTAGCTTTATTGGCGAACAAAATTAGAGGGATTCATCTTGGATGGTTTTATCACATTGAACGTTGAACATATGATGATCTGGTTAGGAGAGTAGATGTTTCTGGTTCAACTTATCTTAAGAAAAGCAGAGGTAGGTTTAGAAAGACTTGGGCATTTGTATAAGAATGATTTTAATTTATTAGAATTAAATGAAAATATGACACTCAATAGAACTCATTGGAGAAATTGGATTCATGTAGCTCACCCCACTTAGTAGGATAAAGGCTTGTTATTGTTGTCGAAAAATTTGGAATGAATTGAAATGAGGATCCATGAGCTTGGGTTGGGATCCGATAAAACGAACAATTGATGCTTCAGAAGAATTGTAGCTTGAGAGATTGGAGGTGAAAATTAATCAAATCCTTTTTATCATTTTTTTATTTTTCAAATAGATCAACATATCTATATCTCATTACTTTGTATATGGTGCTAATTGCCAAAAAAAAAAATCAAATCCAGTGGCATTAACCTTGAGCTGGAAGAGAAGTTGAATCATATATTTGGTGGAGTAGTGACAACTAGTGATCATGCATGAGTCCCTTGTGAGCGAGAGTTTGCTGGCATAAATGAGAACTTGCATGTCGAGGGAACAGTTGAATCCAACAAAGGCCCAAGCCTGAACTTCAATGATGTTAAATCCATCAGTCAATCAAACCATCCAAGGGTTATGAAAAGAGAAAATAAGGCACTATACTCATTAGAAGCTAAATTTCACAATTAGCGTTTCATGCACCAATGACCCTGAGACATCGCAAGCAACTTCTATCTAGCAAGTTATGTAAATTTTAGAGGCAAGTCCAGAAATTTATGAGGTCATATCATTTTATTTGTTCTCCATAAAGTTGCTAGAAGACCCGACCCATATAGAGTTCTTTATGACGATGGCCTCTGTCTTTAGGATCAATTATTTACATTATTTTCATGACAACAAGGGCGCTTGGATTTCATTTTTTTTCTAGTTGGACTATATTTGTTTTTTATTAGAACAATCTAGTATTTGCTTTGGATAGTTATTTTTCTTTGGAACACAATTAATGTTGCTTTGGTTATTTGTATTTCATCGTACAATTTGTTATTTATATGTGCAGATTGTGGTGGTCACAATGATTGTTCACAACTATATTCAACAGCTCCTTCACACAACGACATTAACTTCAACAGGGCTGATGAAGATCATTCACATATTCTTATTGAAGCATATGAATATCACCTGGGATAATTTTTATCATAGGGAGAAGATGAATTACCTGAGACTTGCACCTAGGACGGGGAAGATGCAAGAGAGATGATAGAATTGAGAGAACAAATTACAGATATTGAATGGACCAATTGTATTTTTCTGACTACTTTATTTGTAACGTGTTATGAAATCTTTTGTTATTTATTGTATCGATGTTTTATCCAATCATTTACATTTTGAATCTCAATTTTATTTCTCACTATTTTGTATGTATTATTCCCTACTTGGATGGCTGATATTTTTTTTGCTACTTTATTTCCAATGTGTTGTGAAAAACTTTTATTGTTTGTTATATCAATTTTAATCCAATCATCTATATTTTGAATCTCAATTTTATTTCTCGCTCTTTTGTATGTATTATTCCCTACTTGAATGATAGATGACGCAACCACAAATATAATATGTAATATAAAATTTTATTGCAAGTTTTATTTTTGGATTTTGGAGGTCTATGATGAGACATTTAACGTCTTTTGGATGGCACATATGTCGTTATTGGTTCTTGTCAAATATGAAATCTCAATTAAGACGACTAAGTTCCTCTCCTTTTTCAGTTTTATGGCTTTCGAGGTACTTCTGGATGATTTTTTTTTATGATATACATATAGACACATATGAGTTCCGTTTTACATAATTTAAAGACAACAAAGAACCTTTTTTTATAGGTTTGTTGTCTTCTTGTAGTGAAAAATTTGGTGGTTTATATTGTGTTTTCCGAGACCTCATAGTTTAATCAAACTTGCATTGATTACTTCTAATTTTTTTCGTTGATGTTAAATACAATGATTTGTGCTTTCTTGTTTTAAACCTTCAAAAAATTTGTGCTTGAGGACTTTCTATACCTTCAAAGCATTGTATTGCTATTGTGAACTACAGTGTTCCATGCTTGCTTCGGGACATCTACATAGCAACGGGAGAGTTTTATAGGTGCACAAGGATAAGAACATAAAGTTGTGTCATCTTTAGGTAAGTAGATGGGATGGAGGAATCCACCGTCGATAGTGATCGAACGTGGCGAGTTCCCTTGGAGGATGACTTATCTCTTGAAATAAACAAATTACAATTTAAAAACTATATTATTATATTATTAATTATTATTTTAATAATTTTTCCATAATTTTGATTGTTGTGTTACTGTTTTGTGAGGTGTCTGTTTTTATTTTTTTATTTTTTTGTAACATTCAAACTGGATATTTGTTTTCAAGTATCGAATGTGCTAGTATGAATAGTTCTATTATAAACAACACTACAGTACATGGGCAAAAAAAATATTTGATCAGAAAAAGCTGCAACACAGCTGTTTCAAAACTACCAAAAATAACAAACAACCAACTTTTGCTTATCAGCTTCCTATCACGGCTACCGCACAACTGTTCTTTAATAAGCTGCAATTGTCGTAAAGAGACCTAAGAGTTCAAAGAGCTACTCATTGCTCAACTCGATTAAGTAACTAATCAAACATGTTTGAACAATTTATTATTTGGTTTATTTATGTTCATGAACAATATCATTGAAAAGTTGCAAATAGGGTTGATTACAAGTCAATTATAACTTATTCATGAACCATATTGTTTAAAAAAATTTTTTTAATCTCAATGAACATTGCTTGATACAATTCAATTATTTTCTCAACAAACTGTTCATATAAAGTTCGAGTGAAATTAGATCAAGGCTTGATTAAGGCCAGGTATTTATTTTGTTAAACGAGTTGCTCGTCAATAAGCTCAATGATTAATCTACGAACTGAGCTCGAATCGAAGTCGACTTGAGCTCGAATAAGATATTTAAGATATTTATAAATAAGTTCTAGCTCAAATATAGTTTTGAATGGCACTCCGTGTCATGATTCATTTGCATTCCTACTAATATGTTATTTTGGAAGATAGAGATTAGATAGTTTGACCAAAATAAAATATGTGAAGGTTTAGGTGGCAAATAAGTTATTGTATGGGGGCATTTGTTTAAAAATTAATGTTCGGAATTATGTGGGTACAGTTGGGTCTTCAAAATTAGAAATTCATTAAAATTATTAAAATTTAATTTATTTTATAAGAAATATTTTATTTTAAGATATCTTTTAGTAACTCAGTGAATTGTATCTTTATTTACCTAAAGTTTGCAGTTCTGCAATTGAGTGTATTATTATTATTATTATTATTGTAAATAAATTATTATGTTAAATTTACCTTGGCACTTCACACACACACACACACACACACACACACACACACACACACACACACACACATATATATATATATATATATATATATATATATATATATATATATATATATATATATATATATATATATATATATATATATATATATATATATTTGTGCAGGATCACTCGTGCAATAATTGGCCTCTTGGGAAGTTAATTAAAAAGACAAGATTATGTAGTTTAACTCAAAACCAATTATAACTTGTATTAAGGTTTGACCTTCTCTATTATGATATATGGTTTAGGGATATATTAAGCAAAATATATAGATTTGTGGAATCATTCTAAATCAAAAGAGGGTGGGCTAAATAAGTTTGAAAGTTGTTGAATCCTCGCAAAATTTAAAAAAATAATATTTTTTATAGAGTTATTATTTTAAATAATTGCCAAAAAAATAAAATATTCTGAATAAATAAAATTGTCACATCACCAGACGTTTTGCCGCATCATGAAAATCTCCTGCTAACACGTGATTTTTTCTTTGACACGCCAGTAAGCAAAATCGCCTGCTGAGGTGACTATTTTATTATTAAAAAAAATTATTATGCTTTTAACTTTATGGTCGTGGGTTTGAACCTCATGGCGATTTTTTCTTAGACATAATGTTTGTTTAATTATTCTATTAAATTATTTAATTTAACAAATTAAATTAAAATTATATAAAATTTAATAAATATCATACTCTCAATTAAAAAATAATAATAATAATTTAAAAATCAGTATTATTACTGTCCNACCTTAATTATATAAATTTTCATTTAAATTTTTATTGAAAAATAAATCAATCTCAATGACTCAAATTAAGTTAATTATTAATGCTAATTTGTAGCAAATAATAATTTAAAATATATTTATTTTTTTAAAAGTTAAAAATAAATTTATAAAAAAAATGTTATTTTTAAATATTGCCTTGTAAAATCTGCGGAGATATTCGCCTTTTCAAAATTTGTATTTAACTTTTTTTAAAACTAAAAATATATTAAATTATTATAATTGATTTATCTTTCAATGTAATTTAAATGAAATTTCATAAAATTAAAGTTATTTTATTTCATACTATAATATTAATTTCATGAGCTTTTATTAATATTTTTTAATTGAGATTACAATATTTAGTAAATTTCATATAATTTTAATTTCTTGGTTAAATTAAATAAATTGAAAGAATAGTTAAACAAACACATTGCCTGCAAAAAAAACCACCATAGGGCTCAAACCCATACCACAAAATTAGGACCCTTACACTTTACCAACTAAGCTAAATGGGCTTGGTAATAAAATATTAATAATATATAATTATCCTTAATAAATTTTTTTTAATAAAATCACCACCTTAGCAGGCAATTTTGCTAGTTGATGTGGGAAAGAAAAATCACCACATTATCAGATGATTTTGCATGCTGACGTGACAAAATCGTTTGTCGACATAGCTATTTTGTTTATTTAAAATATTTTATTTATTTAGTGTTTATTTAAAATAATAAAGTTTCAAAAATTGCTATTTTTAAAATTTTACCTTGAACTCTTTTAGTTTGTATGATCTCGTATGATCCATAAATCTACACAATCCAAGAGAAATTTTATGAAAAATGTGAAATTGAGTTGAACATTTTAGAGAGTCATTCTCCTTCAATTATGGCAAGAAGAAAAGAAGAAGGTCATTATCTCTCCCCCTTTCTCTCCTATTTATACATCATAGAGAGTCTGTGCTGACGGAGGGCTCTAAAGAATAAATAAAAGGCTACACTATAGGTTGTATTCATGGGCATGGATATATAATGATCTTCGTCTTTGATAAGATCATCGGCATGGGTATATAACGACCAATAGATATATATGTATGATGATAGAACGGAGTTCCCTTCTATCTCAAAGAACCGTTCATCGAGCTCAATGATGGAGTTAGATGGGTATGGACAAGCTCGATAGCTTTATTCACACCGTTGAGCTTAGCAAAAAAAAGTAGAGAATATGGGCAAACTTGGCTAAATGAGCTCGCCGAAAAGTGTAAGATTGATGATCCTAGTCACAGGAATCGCGTGAATGCTTACAAGCTTCAGAGCCACTCATTGGATTTTTCTGAGTCGGAAATTACTTTATAGATTGTTTCCTCCAAGACGTTGGCTAATGAGTATGATTGGTTTGGTCAAAGTCAATATATCAAGTGCATGGTAAATAAGCTCGATCTCTTAGGTCTAAGCGACCATTTAATACATGGGTTATCTGAAAATTAATTTTTGGATATACATTTATTTCATCGATTCTCTTAGCTCTTCGACAGGATACTGTATGAAAAATGTGAATGTATAATAAGTTACATCTATGCATGACTAGAGGGTTGAAAAGTTCAAAACAAGAGTATGCCCTTCCATGGATTGTCCAGAGACATATTTTTTCATATTCAATCGAAATGGTACTTTCCACTACCCATAAGATTTTACCAGTGATGTGAATCAAATTTGTGATGTTTTTTTTTTTTTTTTTGTAATTATCATACTTTAATTCTTTATTATGATGACTTTATATTTATTGAACGTCTTTTTGTTATTTTTTTTAAGTTGCAGAGCATGCATCAGGAAGCCAAAATAAAAAGTTAAACAAAATAAGAGTGCCCCTTGTGTAATTATGCAGGGCTCTTTGGTTGAGGGAGTGAAGGAACGCTTGAACAAAAAAGAGAATGCACAATAATTACACCAGGATTCAGCGTAGTTATGCTGGCTAGTGGCATATCTATGTCGTGGTCGGTGTATCTATGCCATGTTTCTCCCCAAGGAAAATTTGGAAAGTTATTTGGAGGCAATTTGGGATGAAGTTATTTAAAGAGAATTATGAGATGATTTAAGGCATTTTTGGTTGTGTGGAGGTAGTTTCCTCTTAGGTTTTAGGAGATTCTTTGTAAACCATAGGTTTTTTTTTCTAATTTTTCTCTTTGTAGAGGATTTATAGGGTTGTACTCTGAGAATTTTTTAGAGTTTATGAGAAAGACATTTGTGAGAACTTGTGCGATGGAGATTGATGGGAAGCTTGTATTATACATAGAGGAATGTGGTATATTGCAACGTGTGATTGGCTCGATTTTGAGTTTTCTATTCCTTCCTATGTTATTTTTCTTGATGTTTTCAATAGAAATCCTTGTGCTTTCTTTCATCATGCATATTAGCTAAATATTCTTCATACTTTTTTAATTTAAAGCTTCCACTGAATTGATATTTTGATTCCTGAGTTTCCTTAGATGTTTTTATTGTACTTTAGATTCATATGTCGATGTGTTAATCTTTTATCATAATTTACTCTTGTTTTGACTAATTAGAAATATAAAATCTCTCGTAGTCTAAGAGTTCTAACATTTGAATAGAATAACGACTAGGTTAACACACATTCACCTAGTTGAATAGACATATTCTCAATAAAAGAGTGCAACATAGATAAGGGACTAGATGTTCCCTGAGAAATCTTGCATAGTTAAGCCCCCTTAACTGTAACATGAGTTTCTAATACTTCTTATGACCTAAACATAGGTTAAGGTAAGCTTGTCCCTGGTTATTAATAATAATGTGGGAAACTCACAAGAAAAACATCAAGAGTAAGAACCTTTCACTTATGAGAAGCTTCAACAACTTTAATTCTATTTTATGATTTCTATATTAAAAATTTAGAACTCTTGAACCTTTACAACCCTTAACACTTCAAACTAGGCTTAATAGTTAATAAATTAGAACTTCATTTATTAGAAAAATTGAAAATTTTTATCGTGGGATTGATACACGGACTTTCATTTCGCATATCACTTAATCAACACATTCACTTATATAATTATTAATTGCCTCACAATCATTTTATGTTTCAAGTTTTTGGCGCCGTTGTCAGAGAAATGAGTCAAATTTTCTAATTTTAGGCTTAGTAGTTCAATAAACTAGAACTTCATTTGTTAGAAAACTTGACAAGTTTTCTCTTAGGATTGATGCACAGACTTTCATTTCATATATCAATCGATCAACACATTTACTTACGTAATTGTTGACTACCTCACAAGAGTTTCATGCTTCAATTTTTTGGCACCTTTGCCACATAAATGAGTCAAAGTTTCTAATTTTAGGTGAACTTTAATTAAAACACTTTGAGTTTAAATTTGAGTATTTTCTATTTTTCTTGTTTATTTATGCTTTTGTTATAGTTCTGCTATTTTCATTGTTTTTGAAAACATTCAAAAACCTAAAAAAATTGAAACCACTGGGTCAACCCGACGTAACTCGGGTTAACAAAAACCACTGGGTCATCCCGACCTAACTTGGGGGAACTTAAATCAATTGAACCACCGGGACAACTCAAACTAACTTAGGTTAACCCAAATCAATTGAACCAATTGGTTAATCCTAACCAGGGTTAATTCAAATCAGCTCAACCTCCAGCTTAATTTGATTTAAATCAAGCTAACTCAAATTAGCCCAATTTAAGAATCAACCTCAAACTTTGGAGTAAGTTTAATTAATAATCTATTCAAGTTTAATTTCACTTAAACTTGAGTGGAATTCAAGTCTGAATTAGGTTGGGCTTTCAACAAGTTTGATATGACTTAAACTTGACTTAGTCCATGATGATTAACTTGAATCAGTTCAGTCCAACCTAAGTTGATTCTTAATTAATATAACTTGACAAATGATAAATTCAGTGTTTCTACAAAATTAGTCAAAGGTCAAGTAGGCTTAGTTCAACTCCAGCTAAACTATGGTAACCTAGAATAAGCCTATTGAACTTAGGAAAATGATTGAGGAAAATCTAAGGGACAACTAGTGTAATTTAGGTTAACTCAGAAGCTCACTTTGGATCAATTCAATCCAAATTGAGCTAATCTAAAATCAACCTAAATCTCCACGACTGGAGGTTAAACAAGGTTGAACTTCTAATATGGGAATGAAAGCACACTTAGCCTCAGTCGGGGACAAGTTGAGCCAAAAATATCAAATCAAATTAAACAAAAATAACATAAAATTCATCCTAAAAGACACTAAGACTTAAAATTAAACCAAAAAAAAATGAAACTTGGTTTGAGAAGGTATTTTGGAGGAGGCAACCCATGCCTGCTAACAAAATATCTTCCAGTCACTTATGACTAATCAAATCGCAAAGTCTAATGACCCGAGATGGCGGAATCATGGGATCTTGGTCGGGTCATCCCAAACAAAAATAAATAAGAAAATGATAAAGGAAAACAAAGTTAATTAATCGATTAATAAAACTTAAGCAACCTAAAATTTTTCAACTTCTAAAATCTGAAAAAGACATTAGACTTAAATGAAACCACAATGAATAATGATCACCAAATGAAACGTTAACCCAACCTATCTTGGTTTACAAAGATTTCTTGGACAATGAAATTAGTGGTTGTTGATAAGAATCTTCAGGTCGGAGTAAGTTTAACCACTTCTCAGACTAAGTAAATCAGGGTATCCAACGACCCTGGGACGACGGAGCCATGAACGTCTTGACCGGATTGTCTAAAACTTTAAAAATTAATAAACCAACTAAATCAATAAACTAAAATAAAAATTATTTGTTTACATTTTCATTGCAGGATTGGTGAAGACAAAAGTAGATGTCGCCCAAGATTTGTTTTATATGTTATTAGGGTGTAATAACTTTGCTTTGCAGGGATAGACAGTCAAAAACTAGAATGAAAGATGAACCTCAACTAAATACAAACCTATAGGATAGTCTAGAATCTTTAGGAATCTATTACCCTTAGGATAAACTTTGAAGTTTCTTTCCTTGACAACAACATTTAAACCTTTCAAGAATAAATAATAACCTTCATCAGGAGTTTTCTTGAGTAGTTTTGACTACTTAAGATGTAATTCAATATAAGGGTCTATCCTTATAGTAGAAGTTGAACCCTAGAATAGGTGATGCCACCTAAAATCTTTGGTTAAGGGGGTTTCTTTTGGTGATGTTTTCAAAGTGTCTAACAACCCGATTGTACTTTGGTTAAGCACTTTGAAACCTTCTCTATAAGATTCACCTCCTGAAAATACTTTCCCCTACATTCTTCTTTCATTTGATTCCATCATTATTGTCCATCCTTTTTTCCTCCCTGAATTATCACTTCTCCAGATCATTAACATGATCTGAAGTAAGAAGCATTGGGAGGGAAGGACAATATAATGAAATTCAAATTGACAACTCCACAGCGACAATGACACAAAGCAAATGACACAATGAACAATGAAGGCGCTACTTCAAGCAACACCAACTTTCTGCATAAATATTTTGAGGCTCAACGAGAGATGTATCAACGAGAGCAACAAAAGATTAAGCCAAATGTTATGCCGTTATTGGTACTGCTACCATTCCAAGTCTATATCGAGGGTGTTGAGGATATGAAGGAGAATGAGGATGATGTCTAGAGGATGACGATGGAGTTGAGGCTTGTACTATAGGAGTCTAATGTGGTTTCTTTCTTTTTCTCTACCATGTATGGTATGGTTTTCATTATGATAAGACTTGTTATAATTGGATTTTTTGTGCTAGATTTTGATGCAGTGGAGTTGTACATTTTATATTGTGATGTTTTACACTCTTTCTATGCTTCAATATTATCAGATTTTTATAGAGTTTGTAGTAGAAAGCTGTAGAAGCTGTGAGCCAAGTATGTCATAGTTGGTCACATAGACTTTCGTGTTGTGATGTGATGATATATGTAGCTTGCAGAGGCTGAAGTCGGAAGATACAGGTGTTATGAACCAGATTTGTCATAGTGGTGTGCTGTGATGATGTTCGTAGGCTATGAAGGCCAGAGTGGTGAGCTACACATGTTGTGGATTAAGTAGGTTGAAGTTGGTCATGTAGGCTATAGTGATGAGTTGTGATAGTGTTTGTAGGCCACAAAGATTAGAGTCGGGAGTTGTACGAGTTGTTGATCACTTAGGTTGTATTGGTCACGTAGGTCATAACAATGAGCTATGATGATGTTTGTGGGCCAAATGGACCGAAGTTGGGACCTGCACGAGCTGTGGACCATATAGATCATAGTTGATCACATAGGTAATAGTGGTGAGTGTGATCACATCTGCAGACTGCAGGGGTCAAAGTCAAGAAGCGAACTAGTCATGGAATGCATATGTCATAGTTAATCACATATGTCGTAGTGATGATGTGTGATGACATACACAAGCTGCAAAGACCAGATTTAAGAGCTGCACAAGCTGTAGACCACATAGGTCATAGTTGGTCACGTAAGTTGTAGTGGTGAGATGCAATGATGTCTGTAGGTTGAAGCGGTCAGAGTTGGGAAATGCACGTGTTGTGAGCCACATAAGTCATAATTGTACTTTTGGGTCATAGTAGTGAGCCGTGATGACGTTCATATGTTATAGGGGTCGAAGTTGAGAGTTTTAAGGAGGGAGTGTTAAGAGTCCAAGGAAAGTCAGTATTTTCTGAGTGCATATTACACCATCATTAGGATGCATCATTGTATTATATGTGAGGTGTATTATTACACCATCATCAGGACGTGTCATTACACCATAACTGTGTTGTGTTGTTATATTGTCTTTGAAAGGTGTCGTTGCACTGTATGTGTGGTGTATTGTTACTCTTTCATCGGAGTGTGTTATTGCTTCGTATTTGTGGTACATTATTACACCATCTGTGGGAGGCATCATTGCACCATATGCATGGTGTAATATTACACCGTCATTGGGACGTGTCGTTGCATAGTATTAGAGGTACATCGTTATGCCGTCTTTAGGAGGCGTTGCTGTATGGCGAGCTGGATGACGTATTGCTCCACCGACTATTTTACCGTTTCACAACGTACGTGAGGTTCCATATTGTAAGTTGTGACTTCATATTTGAGCGAATGGTAGTCAGCGACGGTGGACAAGCGATGGTCAGTGGCTGCAAAAGCAGGGAGCATTCGTCAGATTGTTGTTGCAAAATATTGTACTTCAACCTCTCCCCTTTCAAGAGGGTGTAGGGCTCTATTTATAGAGCTTGAGTTGCAAATAAGAAAAGAATCTAAACCATTCTGATAGGACGCTAGGGGAGATTCCCTAATCAGACGATATTCTATGAACATTTAACTATCTTAATGATATTAGAATTGAGTGATCTTTGGTTCATTTGATTCTTATTATCGAGACACTCAATTTAACTATATAAGCCTATCAAATTTGGAACTTATTTGACCTTCCAATTATGAATTGAAAGCTTCCAAAAATGGTTTAATAGCTTAATTTTGGCTTGATTTGACTCGTATTAAACCAATTTTTGATATCATTAGGTTCTCCTCATCGAGTCGATCAAGTTGACTTTAAGTTTGTTGACATCAGAATTCTGAATGATTTTTAATTGATGTTTGAACGTTTATTGCTAATAAATTTGCCTCGAAATTCATGTCATGCCTCGAGATTCATGCTCGATGATGAAAATTTGTTGTTAGCGTATCAATATTTAGGAGAAAACAGGAATATGCATAAACAAAATCTAATATTAAAAAAAAATTGGAATATATAAAAATGAGTTAAACCATTATATTGGTATAATGATTCAAATTTTCGGATAAATAACTTTTTTAAAATATTACAAAGAAAAATGATCGTTGTGTTCATTATAATATAGGATGGTTTGAGTTGTTATAAGCTTGAGATTGAATTAAAATGTATTTATATAATTAAATATATAATATATTCTTGTCATCACACATTTTTTATTACCCATTTAAAAACTTGAATGATTGTAATTCAAAATTGCTCAAGGATAAACAGCTATAATCAGAATATATTCTTAACCCAATTGTGTCGAGGCATGTTTGGCTCAGATCAAGATAGCCTGTAATACATTTGGCTCAGCTTGAGTTCAAATAAAATGACCTCTAAGTTAATTTTGAGCTATATTGAAAAATGATGCAGAAATATAATCCTTGTTAGCCTTAACATTATGCTAAATAATCTTGAATTAACAGAAGACTTATGAGCCAATTCCACCTAAAGAGTCTTACAGATAGAACAAAAAATGGACAACCAGAACTTTTAAAAATGTTGTCGGTATCAAAATGTATGGAATGAGACAAGGCGATGAAAAATTTCTAGTCCTGCTACTTTCGATTTGTATAGCCCAGTGGAATTATTATATTTAAATCTTATATTTTTTGAATAATGCTATTTATATTAAATTGTTTGTTGAATCATTTTATGATGTGTATATAATATTTGTGAGTTCGCACAACTTGAGAGAGAACTGTGTAAGACGAATGAAATAAGAGGATGGATTTATTCTCGAGGATTAATTATGCGTTATATTTTATGATCCCGTCCAGCAGGGCGGAGAGGATCTAACAGAGAGAGAGAGAGGATCCGAAGGATTTCATTTTAGTTATGGTGCAAGGACTCTAAAAGAAAATCGGGAGAGAGTGAGCTCCCCATTTCTTCCGGTCCATCTCCCTTTTTTTATACTTGTATGAAAAAAATATTAAAATACAGCTTTGTCATACAAAAATCTAGCTACACTGACTTGATGAGAAGACCACAGCGCGTGTCAAGTGACACATAAATGAGAATGTGACATGTCATTTCCTGATGTCAATCTTGCCTTTTAGATTTTTATAGTTATAAGGAATGTCGAGGAGGTTAGTTTGGCTATCCAATGAACCAACGAGAGCTTAGACGAAAAGTCATAGAATCAACAAAAGTAGTTTCAATGATCCGGCTCAATCCAGGCTAAAAAAGTATCAACATGAGTCAACCAGGCCAAAAAGTCTAAAGCAGAGGCCAATTATCTATCCAAAAGTAGAAATTCCAACCGCAGAAGCCATCAAAAGCAAACAAGTTAAAAAATGAATAATCCAGTTGAGCCACATAGAAAGGCCTTTGGAATGCATCTTTGCTCCCCAAAAATGCCAAAAGTCTTGTTCAAAGAATCCCAAAAAAAAAGAAAATGGTATCAATTTCCTTTAAAAATTCAAGCCCAACAAAAAATTTAAAGATTCTGTCCATGAACAAAGAGCAGTCCGATTGAATGTTGAAGATCAGATGTAAAAGCCATAATATCATAAAAGCCTCCCAAGCTTTCAGAGAAGCCACCCATACTACCTGAACGGGTAAATCAATCCAACTTGTAGAAAACTCCTTATAGAAAGTGATACAGATAAAATCTCCTCATAAATTGGACTCTCCGCATGGAACTCCATGTAGAACATAAGAGAATCAAGACAACCCGATTATGAGTAAAACAATGAGGAAATGTAATAAGAAATATCATATTAGAATTTCGATTTCCTACTTTTATATTTAATAGCATTTATGATTTTTATAATGGTTATATCAGCATTTGCAATTTCACTTCTAAATATTTTAACATTCTTTCAATCTAAATATGATGAGCAATTACTTGAACAACAAGAAGAGAGAAGAATTTAGTAACCATACATGTAACCATCTAAATTTGAGCAAGAAATTGATGAAATTTGTATCTAATATGAAAAAAAAAAACCCGAATGGTGTGGCCATTTTGCATAATGCAAAACTAAATGAGCATTCAAAAAAGAGATGAGTGGTGTGACTTTTAGGACACTTCTTACATAAAACACAAATGTTTTGCATTGCAAGGTACTTAGCATTCAAATTTTCTATAGTGGTTCGACCCTTAATAAGAACTTTTCAAGAGAAAAAAGCATAGGGAGGGAATACACTTTATACCAAAGTAAATTACTCTAGAGTAAAAAGGGTAGATCCTTATATAAATAATTATAACAAATTTTATGAGCATATTTATTTTTCTCCATGAGCATCAAAAGGTGCCTAAAATTGTATATGTAAGTCTTAGTGATGGTGTTAAGACATTTTGTATGAGCAGAACAAGTGGGAGTAAAAGTCCAACTCTTACCCTAGATAAACTTATTAAGAAGAGTATCGGAAAAGCAGTCAAGCCACTCAAAGATAACCCCATCATATTTATCATAAAAAGAAATAACATCTAACAAGGATCAAAAAATAAAGAGAGGTAATTATTATGGGTTACTTTCGAAGACATGCTATTTCTAAGTCTTCTTGTAACACTAATCAAATCCTTCTAGAAAGTAGACATTATGTTTCTTTTGACATGGAAGATAAAACCAAAATGAGAAAAAATACTACTGAGAAAAACTATTAGCAGAGTTATATAATTTCCAATGAACATGGCTTTACACAAAACATTTAAAGTGTCAAGATTTGGGAGACTCAGTCCTCCATAACACTTCATTCTAGTAATAAAATTCTAAGCTATAATAAGCATATTACTGCTAGAATTGCTAAAAAGAAGAAATTTGTAAGTATGAGATGTGATATTTTTCTTTAAACCTTTTGGGATAAAAATGGATCAAAAGTACTAAGCAAGAAAGCTCCATATATTGCTTCTAATAAGCTGGAATCTACAAGTAAAGGAAAGTAGCTTTTTTTTCTATCCATTTAAGATATCCTTAATCCTCTCCAAAATATATGGACAATTATGAGATATGATTCTAGTTAAGCTTATAACAACACCAAAATATTTTCAAGGGAATGCTTTCTCAAAAAATCCTAAAGATTGGATAATCTGATACTTAATAGTGTTAGGAATTGATTCTGAGAAACAAATAAAAGACTTATGTAGATTATCTTGTGGATTTGTAATACTTTGAAATTTAGCAATTGTCTTACATAACTCGAGAATTTTGTTCAAAGAAGATTTACCGAAGACTAGCAAATCATAGCTTAAAAAAGATGTTTATTTTCTTGATACATATATCAATATTTGCAAACAAGTTCCATTTCTTTTCCAACAAGTAACAAAAAGCATCCAATAGAATTCTAAAAAGGTATGGTGAGAGGGAACATCCCTACCTTAAACCAAAAAAAATGAAGGCAAGAATCCATGAAGCTTGTTATTCAGAATAATGGAAAAAGGGATGTCTTTGGTGCAGGATATAATCCATCTGACAAGTTTAGAAGGAAACCCCAGCTTTTCTATCCTTTCATAGAGAAAATCAATTTTAACATTATCAAAAGCCATTTTAGATTAATTTTAGTATAAAACAAATTTGTACAATTAAAGGAGTTAAATCCACACAATGTCTCGTTTGTTATAATGATATTTTCAGAAATATCTCTACCATACCCAAAACTTTTCTGTGCAGGATGAATAATATGAGGTAAAAGAGGCTTAATTCTGTCAATAAGTAGCTTGAAAATAACCTTGTACAAAGTGTTACACAGATAGATAAGCCTATAATCATTAATTTCCCGAGCCTGTGAATTTTTATGAATCAAGGTTATTCCAAAATGTTTTATGCTAATGAAAAAGTGAGAAGTATGAAAGAAATATATAATTGCTTCTATACAATAATTTTAAACATGATCGTTGCTATCATTGAAAAACTTGGATAAAAAACCATTGGAGCCTTGAATTTTTTCAGATGGTATTCCAAAACAAGCATTCTTGATATCCATTTCAGAAAATTCAGCCATAAGAAGAACAATATCAGCCGGAGGAGAGTTTTGCCTATGGGATGTTGAAGAAGTAATAAATGGATTCTTTCACAATTTTTTGCTAGGTGTTAAGAGAAAAGCTATTAGAGAAATCACTTTAATAAAATTATTGGCACTTTTACATTTAAATTTTTGATAGAGGAACTTGATGTCTTATTCATGTTTTGAAAGCCAACCACACTTAGCTCACTTCTTTATCCACTTTGCCTCATAAAATAAGAATTTAAAAAGTCTATTTTGAACATTTAGAGATTCAAATATAAGGTCTTGGTCAATATGATTTACTTCTAGTTGGACGTGTGTTTGTGGCAAAAAGGCTTTTATGTTTTCATTGGATTTAGAAATATAGTTGAATGAATTTGAATGTGCTTTCCTTATAACATATTTAACATTTTTAGTTTGTTACATATGACAAATAAAGGATCCCCCATAATAGGTGTAAGGCAATCCTTTTTCACAACGTTCCTGAATTCAAGGAGATGACTCAAGTAATTCTTATATTGAAATCTACATTTAAGAATGAAATCAGTTCCTAAAGAGTGGATGAGAGGAGAGTGATCAAAAGCAAATGGCTTCATAATATTATCGCTTGGAAATTGAAAAGTAGAAACTAAGTGTCATTCTTAAATGTTCTATCTAGTATTGCGAGTTTTATGATTAAACCAACTGTAAGAGAGGTTGTGATTAGACAAAACAATAAGACTAGTCTAAAAAAAAAGATAATAAAATCTGTCATTTTATTGGGGATGGGTGGAATGCCTCCCTTTTTATCTTCTATATTCAAAATACAATTAAAGTCTCCGACCACAATCCAAGGTTGAGAGATAGAATTGTTGAGAGACAAGAGAGCATTCCATAGTTCTCTCCTTCTAATAACATTATAATCTGTGTAGACAAAAGCTATAAAGAAACTAACGGAGGCAGAGAAGGTGATAATGCCATGAATGTATTGTTATTGAATGTCTAAAGCATTAAATCCAACAGAAACATGGCTTCACTTGATCCATAAATGCCCATTAGGGGAATTCTAAAAAATGTGCACTAAAATCTCATCTGGAAAGATAAGAAAATGCTTTATGGAGAGAGGATTGGCTATGGCAGAAGAGGAAGGTTTTGTTTCCAATAAACACATTAGGTAAGACTTTTTATCTTTAGTCAGTTTCCTGTTGTCAATAATTCTTATATTAATAATGAAACCCCTTACATTCCAAGCTGCTAATTTTGGAGCAAAAAAAACATTAAAAAAGATTATGTGAGGGGGTATTACATGTTTGCCTTCCTTTCTTAGTCCTAGTGAGTTGAGGGGGTGGGGACGGGGGAAGAATCAAGAGGATAGATATTTGATGGGGAAAGGGTAAGGTTTTTATAATATTAGAGAAAGGAGGATGAGGCTAGGAGTTGATTACCTTGAAGAATAGGTGGGGCCCTGTTGACCTCACTTTTGGTTGAGGTCTAGAAACTTCTTTAGTAGCCTAGGTCTAGCCA
>JXCR01144511.1:6251-109205 GCA_002079205.1 Phalaenopsis hybrid cultivar
TATTGAGGTTGAGAAAATACCAAACTTAGGTGTGTTATGTAACATATATTGTACCCCTTAGAATTTATATATAAATGTGATGTTTCGTGTTGTGAAAGTTTATTTGTGATAAGTACATCATTTAATCACTTAAAATTACGTCTATAATGATTGAACGAATGTCGTTGAGGCTTGAAATTGATCAAATAAAAATTGAACCAAATCAATAGAGCCCGCCGACGGCACCCTCGACACCGCTGACGGTGGATTTTTCCTGAGAGTTATGTTTAATTTCCAATAGAGCGCGCTGACGGCGCCGAACACCCCGTTGTCGGCGAGCTCATTAAAAAATACCTTTAACCGCGATTTTGACCAATCAACTGCCACTATTCATCATCCCCTTCCTCCTAAAAATGCAATTTTTAACCTAGGGCTTGAGAGATCTTGGATTTGGGGAGATTTCAATGCTTTTTGACACCAGATTTGATCATCTCTAGGTAAGAGCTTCACTCCAAACTAAAAATATTTGATTTTCACCATGGATTTCTTCCACATTGAGGAGATCCAAAAAATTTGAGAATGTGAAGAAAATATTCAGAAGAAATTCAAGGAACTTAGTGTTGAACTCTTAAAATTACTTTTGGAAGCCATTATTTGATTGATTGAAGTATATTTTGGAATTTTTCTATAATTTTGATTAGATTGAAATGGCTCCACAACAAAAGAGACGACTTAAGTTCGACGAGTCTCGCTTCATTAATGTGAAGGCTCAATCAAGATTTACTTCTGTATTTGAAGGAAAGAAGTGTATACAAGATCGAGTTTTTGAAAATCCAGTAGGAGAAATTGAACGAGTTATTGCCGAGCGGAGGTGGAAAACTTCTGTTACACCACCAATAAAGTTACTGCAAATATTATGAAAGAATTTTATGCTAACATATTCTATTCTGAAGATGGGATCGTTCAAGTGCGGGGATTTCCTGTTGAATTTAATTCTGCCGGCATTAACACATTTTACGAAGTCCCGGACTCTTATAGCTGCCACTATGAATCCTTCAGTACTATGGAAGGCCCCCTGAATGATGTGATAAACTTTCTCACTGATGGGAAAGGAACATGGAAGACTAAGCAAGAAGAATGGTTAATTATTTCTACTTCCATGTTGAATGCCACCTCTAAGGCGTGGCATTATTTTATTTCCTCTACTCTGTTACCGACCTATCACCTTAGTGAGGTAACTAGAGATAGGGCTATTCTGAATTTTTTTATTTAGAATAACAGAACTATAAATGTGGGGAGAATTATTTTTAAGAATATATTGATTATGGCAAGGAGTGAAACAAGTGAAGGTCTAGGACATCCTGGCCTTATTTGTGCACTTTGTCGACTTTCTGGAGTGGAAGCAGAAGGAGATGAGGAATGGGTTCACCCTATGAAAACCATTAGTAAAGTAAATTTGAAAACTTATGAATCCCATGAGAAATGGAGAACTGGAAGTAGGAGTCAAGAACCTTCTACTAGTAGAGATGTCCTGTCTAAAAGTTGTGACCTTCCACCTTCTAGTTCCTCTACTCTGACTGATTTGATGAAGGAGTTGACCTTGCAGCAGAAGAGCATAGAATTGATAAATTAAAGGATTGGAGGTTTAGAATGTCGACACGATTACGATAGTGAGTACCTTCAGAGGCATTCAAATTTTGAGGTAGCCTATTATGAAGCACAGGCCCGACACTACAGAGGTGAGCCTGATGTTACTTTTTCTGAGTGCCCCCGGTATACTCAGTATCATCCCGATCCACCTGCTGATCAAGGTGATGAAGATATAGCTTGGGATTTTGATATTGAATGAAATTGATGTACTTATATTTGTACTTTTATTTTTGTAATCTTTTTATAATAGAAATGGATGTTTATGTATTTGGACTTTCATTTTTATTATGTTGTACTTGGATAATTTAATTTTTTTTTGTTATAAAGTTAGTGTTATAGTTAAATGTGCATGCGTAGTGTAATAGATGTTGAGTAGTATTGTGGATTGTGATATAATGTGATTTTTATTTTTGCATTTTAATTGTTTTGTTTAGTATTGTGGTTGTGTTAGGAAATATTGTGCTTGTTTAATGTTTTAGTCTTATACTTATTTCAAAATTTCATTACCCAAAAATTCCTCTAATGATTTATATGTGTAGAAAGTTCCCCTAATATCACAGAGCAGGTGAAGTAGAATGTTGAGGAGGCCTGTAAAAATTTTAGAATGATGAAAATGCCTACAATACTGAGGTATGATTTATATTTATAGTTTTTCTTTCCACCTGTATTATTTCATATTTAAAAATTTAAGTTTGGGGGAGGGAAGAAAAAGATTAAGTGTTAGATGTTCTCTATTTTAATATTTTCAAAAATTATTTATATGATTTTATGTAGTGAATTTAATTCAGATAATTATATTTTTGTAGTTATTTAATTATTATGGTAGATTTAAAGAAATATTTTTGTAATGAAAATTATTTTTGTAACTTACGATATTTAGTATAAGAGAATAAGATTATAATTAACTATTTAAAATAAAGGAAATTATATTTTGAAGTATTTAGAATCTGGAAATTCATTTGAGAAGAAAAGATTGGGGCTCAATGATGTAAAAAGTATGAAATATTTATAAGGTAAAGGAATGTTTTGAGTTTCAAATTTAGGAAAAGAAAAGTGAAGTTCAAAATCATTAAAGACTATCTGGATATAGTAATCCTCACTTGAAAAAGGAAAAAAGAAAGGATTGAAAACAATCCCTGAAATGAAAAGAAAAATATATAGGTTGAAAAGCAATCCAAATAAAAAAGAGAAATGAAAGAAAAACATTATGGAAGTGAGGAGAAGCTTGAGGATATGCCTAATCAAAAATTGGCTTCATTGGACCTACGTTAAAGAGGAAAACTTAAATACATTCTTGAACTTATATTTATGGAATGTCTTTTACTAGTAGAGATCTCATGAAGTTCCCATCTTTTAGATATTCTAAGTGACTTAATATTGCAACATATAGTCATTCTTGAAATGAATAGAGACTAGAACTCTTAAACTTGATGACTAAATAGATCTTGTGACTACAGAGTTAATTCAATTACTTGAATTTTTTCTGAAAATCTCACTATGATATTTATTTAAATCAAACTTATAGTATTTCTGAATTAAAACTTTACTGCAGTAGATCATAACTTTCATATGAGGACATAGTTAAGTTTGGGGGATTTTGACCAGAGGAAAATATATTGAGATTTTTATACCAATTTTATACTGTTTTTAATGATATTGCACTTTAAAGAAAAGTATTTTTCATGTTTTGTTGCAGGAATGATGAATTATGGTCATTGGAGCAAAAAGATGCAAAAAGGAGCGAATTTGGAGCGAAAAGAACCAAAATGTGGAGATTTGAACTAGAGCGTCGACGGCGAGTTTTTCCCGAGGCTACAAGACAAAATTCTTCAGAAGTCCGCCAACGGCGCCCTCGAGGCTGCCGACGGCGAGCTCGGCGGTTATTCCTACTCAAGATTTGGATAAGGCCAAATTTTGAAGGGATGCTTAGGCAACTCTTGGGAAAGCTCATCCACAACTTTAAGAGAACATTTTGGCCGAAAATTCGAAGAGGCTGGAAGAGGGGAGACTCAAAATTGAAGTGTGAAACAAGTGTAGAGAGTCTAATTTGTGAGGAATTAATTGAGAGATTGTAAGAGTGGAGGGAAAGTGAGAGATTTCTTCCTCCTTGCTACTTCGAAGAGAAATTCTGTGTGCTGTAAAGAAAGGAAGAGATTCAGAGGAACTTCGAGGAGAGTTCTTGGGGAGAAAGAGATTGTAAGAGTGGAGGGAAAGTGAGAGATTTCTTCCTCCTTGCTGCTTTGAAGAGGAAATGTGTGTTGTAAGGAAAGGAAGAGATTCAGAGGAACTTCGAGGAGTTTTCTTGGAGAGAAATCGTGCGATGTAAAGAAATGAAGAGATTCAGAGGAACTTCAAGGAGTGTTCTTGGGGAGAAATTTAGAAGATTGTAAGAGTGGAGGGAAAGTGAGAGATTTCTTTCCGTAGAGTGTAACAATTGTGAGGAATTCTTCAAGAGATTGTAAGAGTGGAGGGAAAGTGAGAGATTTCTTCCTCCTTCCACTTCGAAGAAGAATTCTGTGTGCTGTAAAGAAAGAAAGAGATTCAGAGGAACTTCGAGGAGCAATATTATGAGGAATTCTTCGAGAAATTGTAAGAGTGGAGGGAAAGTGAGAGATTTCTTCCTCCTTGCTCGTTTCGAAGGGAATTGCTTGTGTTGTAAAGAAAGGAAGAGATTCAGAGGAACTTCAAGGAGTGTTCTTGGGGAGAAATTAGAATTTTGTGTGTTGTAAAGAAAGAAAGAGATTCAGAGGAACTTCGAGGAGTTTGCTTGTGGAGGAATAAATTCTGTGTGCTGTAAAGAAAGGAAGAGATTCAGAGGAACTTCGAGGAGAGTTCTTGGGGAGAAAGAGATTGTAAGAGTGGAGGGAAAGTGAGAGATTTCTTCCTCCTTGCTGCTTTGAAGAGGAAATGTGTGTTGTAAGGAAAGGAAGAGATTCAGAGGAACTTCGAGGAGTTTTCTTGGAGAGAAATATGTGCTGTAAAGAAAGGAAGAGATTTAGAGGAACTTCAAGGAGTTTGCTTGGGGAGAAATTAGAGATACTGTAAAGAAAGAAAGAGATTTAGAGGAACTTCGAGGAGTGTTCTTGGGGAGAACTTAGAGATTCTCCTTGCTACTTCGAAGAGGAATTCTGTGTGTTGTAAAGAAAGGAAGAGATTCAGAGGAACTTCCTTGCTACTTCAAAGAGGAATTTTGTGTGCTGTAAAGAAAGGAAGAGATTCAGAGGAACTTTGAGGAGTGATCTTGGGAAGAAATTAGAGATAAGTTTTTTACTTGTTGTAGTTTGTATGCCTTTGATTTTATATATGAATTCCGAGTTTTGTTGTGTTTTCCCCGTGAGATCTGAGTAGTTTTCTTTGTCTTTCTTCTTGCTCGAGATTTGTGAAATAGTGATTTGAATTGGTGAAGCCATGAAAATGTTAAAGAAATTGTGATCATCTTTTCACTTCGATCGTAATTTACTTTCAATCTGGTCAATTGATCTGTTAAAATATGTTGAGTTTTACAACTAAAGTGAATATTACATCCAAGATTCAGGGAGGTCAAAGCCCTTGGAAGTTGGGTGCAAATAAATAGGGAAATAATATTATTGGGCGTAGAATTGAAGATTTTAGAGTGACAGACAAAAATCCCCAATTTAGTCCTATCGTTGGGTGCTGAAGTGTAGATGTTAGCCCTCAGGTGAGGGGAACGTTGCAGCTCTGAAGTGAGAACCGGTATCCTCCCAGCCTAGCCGCAGATTCAGTAAACAAGCATAGAATTAGTCAATGTTCTTTATGCCTGGACCAAAGGGTATAGAATAAGTATGCTCCTATTTGGCACAATATAATTTGAACTAATTCACTTTATCCATTCACCATAATTTCTTGACAAGGAGAAGGATGTTTTCTTATATATTGAATATCACATTTAAACCTCATTAGTATCATTGGTTATTTAATAGTTATTAAAATTACATATTATTTCAATTGCCTATTAGTGACAGATAAGCAAATTGAACTTCGTTGTTGCGATTAAAGTATTTTTTTAAAATCTTAGTTCGCAGTTCTAAACCACTCCCTATGGGATTGATATCTAGAACTCCATTAGAGCCCTATATTACTTGAGCGATACGTATACTTGCGTTGATAAGTGTGACTTTACAATTATTGAATATTTATGACGTCCATATTTAACTTATATTTTTAAGCATATATAAAGTCGCCCGGTCAGTACCTACCCAACCCATGGACTCGATGAACTGTAGAATGATAATATTATTCACCGACACAAGACTAGCGGGGGACCCGTACCTTCTTAGGTTGTTGGTGGTCTTATGCCCGACAGTGTGATTGACTCGTGGACAATCATAATTTTTAAAACGGATAAGAATAAACACGATAAGAACAGATGCAATATTTATTAAAAATATTCTCACTACAAATAAAATTGATATAGCTTTGTTTTTGTATGTCTGAAATTCATGTGCATGCTAAAATATAAATTTTAAATATATTATAGTTGGTTGTTCATTTGTTGATTACTGATACCGGGTTAAAGAACACCCTCCTAAGTTAGGTTTTGGGAATAAAATTTTAATCTTTCAGATGAATTCATTTGCAATGATAAACAATTTTGACTAGAAAGAATTAGGGGAATTTTTTTATTAAAAATCGTGAATCTTACATTATATTTCAATATCAACCTAAAACTCATTAAAGAAAGATTTTCTCGTCAGTCAAAATTATTTTATTCAAAATCTTTCTCATTTTCTCCTATGACTAAATGAAACCTAAGGCAATCCGTATTTGGACAAATTAAATTATATGTGATCAAACAAATCTTGTGGGAGTATGATATAAAATGCAATACAATTGTTTAAAAATTCAGAGAGGAGAATTTACAGTTCAATTTTATGATGACGTGTATTCTCTCACCCAATTTTAGTTTTATGTCTAGAATCTAACATTTTAGAACATTATCACAAATACTTGTGTTAAAATCATAATTCATATCACTACATATGACATTTGCGGTCAATGGGGATCATGAAGTTTTTTAACTATGCCTCTATCAATGTATTTTAATTTCTTATAATCACAAAGGTTCCATGCAATAGAAAATGTATGAGTTTTGAGGAGCCTCAAAAATTCACCTTCATTCAATACCTATGATCTCAATGTTTCATTATTTTCTAATCAAATTTGAAATTATTCATGTAAATGGATCTGTCTGAGCTATTATCAAAATCTTGCTTCCATATTGTCGATGGCACATTCTCCCGTTTATTTTGATCATTCTCTTAGATGTCAAACATAATAAGCAAGGACTTTTTGGATAGCACCATAGACTTAAGACACTCTTAAAAAGCAACAAGTTTTTTCAAATGAGTAAAATCACTTTTTATCAAGATATTTCAGCACAATGGTAATTGTTTATTGCACAACAAATTTAGCGAAAACTCAAACATAAATTTTAAGATTAAAATCAAGTTTCAAATCTTTGTACACATATTGTAAGAGGTGTATTTCCCATACCACTATGGTCCATCATAGATTGAAGAGAAATATTTCGTACAAAGTAATATGACAATTCATAATACTTATTACAAAAAGGTTTATCTTCTATCTATAACGAGTCAATGTGATATGGGGAAGACAACTCTCTTACAACATGTCTATTTTTGAAAGAAAATTTTGATCCTAAATTTTAGGTTTTTGTTTCCCGCAAATTTACTGTGAAAAAAAAAACATTGTCGATATGTTAGATATCTTGGAAATACAGAAATTTGGAGACACTTATTACTTTAGCAGAGTTTTATTTCGTAGGTGTTATATACAAAAAAGTACTTACTAGTTTTGAATGACATCTAGGAGGAGGATGAAAGCAAATGAGAGCATGTGCTCTCCCCCCTAACTTATGAAAGTTTGGGAATAAAATTTTGATATTTCAGATGAATTCTTTTGCATTGATAATTGCAATTTTGACTAGAAAGAAAATGAAACCATGAAATTAGATGTCTTTATTGGAAATGACTGTTTGAAGCTTCTTAACACTCATGCATTAGCTAATTTAAAAAAAAAACATTAGTCATCATAAAATATTAAAATGCATTACTATAGATTTCAGGATCCCCATTGGTAACACATGTAATCAATTGTGGTATAAATGCAAATTTGATGAAAATTATTAGATAATAATTTTAAAGAAATGACATTCTATGCATAGAACCTATACAGTCAAAAAAAGAATAAGGTTATGTCCATCCTAAAATTAAGTTATACATTTTTCTCGTAATCTCTACAAAGTAATTTCTCATTTCGCAGTATATTGCCATAAAATCATCGGTTTGATAAAAATGATTTAGTTTGAATATGAATTACATTCATTCAGCCACCTTCAAATTCAGGAGAAACTTTAGAAGATATATTAGAAGAAATTACTATGATATTTTAGTGGGAAAAAAAATTTATGAGCTTCAGAATGGAGATAAAAAATATCGTATGATGCATCATTTATTATATAAATTGACAAAATTTATTTTTACATGGAATTTTTCAAATTTGTGGAGAATGAATATTTATTTTTTACAATTCTTGAAACTATACAACATTTAAATGTAAAAACTACAAATCTAAAATTTTTACGAAATATTATCTTTAGTAGTTAAAAATTTGCATTCTTTTTTTTGTCATTTACTTCTTCAAAAATTGATATTGCTTATTAGTGTACATAATGAAATCTTAAAGATATCAGGAAGTTTTTGTTTGTTATTCATATGCTCTCTATTCTTGAAATTGATACTCGATGAGATTGAAATTTTGATATATCTTTTGATATTTGAAATTTTCTCAAAATCATGTGCTTCTAAAATCTCTCACCTACCTTTATCATTTATAATTTATAATCTATGCGAAAGATGTTTGTGAACAATTGTTTCTAATGATTTTTGCCAAAAGATATGAATAATCTTTCAAATTGGTGTTGACTAATATTGCCCCAATAATATTTTTTCTAGGATGCATGGGTTTGAGAAGTTGATGTCTCTTAATTAATTTGGTGTGCTTTATTTCAGAAATAAAGATGATTGTCAAATTGAGGAGTCGGTGAATATGAACAAGCTTAGTAGATTAGAAATCAAACTTCTTAAGAATGTGAGGGAAGTTGAAGAAGCCCATTGTGCCAAATTGTTTGGAAATTAATGGCTCACAAATTTGTCCTTGAATCAAGGTGATCATGATTCATGACCAGTTATGTTGAAAAAATGGAAACTCTCGGGACTAAACAAATTATGAATTAGTTGAGAGGGCACTTGAAATAGATACAACAACTTGAAGAGCATGTACATACGTGCATACATGGGTGCAAAGGGTACATTATGGATGGACAGTGCCCATTTGATCTCCAATATAGAGTACATCAACTTGAAAGAGTGCTTAGAAAATCCTTCCACCATTTGGGCAGTTGCCCTTTCTTAAGGTTTTTTGCTTTAATATGATGCCAAAAGTAAAGTGGCTTGATAATAAATTTGATGGGAATGGCGAGGTGCAATAAATTACAAATTTAGAAGTATTGGCCCCCTGTAGAATGAGCTATACATTTCTCTCAGAACCTCTACTAAATGTATCACATTTTATAACTTGTTTTTATATGATCATTTGTTTGATAAAAGAGATTTAGTTTGAATGTGAATTGTGTTGAGCTTCATTCAACCACATACTATTAATTGAAGGAGAGACTATGGAGGATATTATAAGAAGCTACTTTAATATTTCAATGAAATATTTTTTATTGAAGAGTTTTGGGTTGATAATTAAACATGATATAAGATGGATGCTTCATTATATAAAATAGTACATTCTATTTTTTAACATATTGCTACAGATTTGCGTAGACAGATGTTTTCAAAATTATTGATACGTTTGACAATTATTTATTGAAACCATAAATTAGGAAGTGCTCAAAAGTCGGAAAGATTATAGAAGAAAATTTTGCATTCACTTTTTTGACATATTTGAGTAATTATCGAGAGTTTATGCATTACTCATACAAATTTTTAAAACATTAAAAAACACTTTTTTATTGTTCATATGTGCTTCATCCTTGGAGATAATACATCAAACGAGTAAAAATTTGATACAAATACTTGATTTTTTCTCTAAATTTAGAACTGCAAGATTTCTAATCCTTTATAACTTGCAATTAATATAATAATTTTTGAAATAATTTCTTTGTGATGATTTTTTACCAAGAGACACAAGAAATCTTTCAATTTACTGTTATATTTAATTATATTATGCATTCTCTAAGATGTTTGAGATTGAAAAGTTAAAGGTTCTTCAAAGATAGGGTGTGTTTCATGGCTTTAAGCTAAGAATGAGGATTGTTGTCGATTTAAGAGTTAGACCATATAAATAATGTTTGCAGATTAGAAATCAAAATTCATTAAAAAAGTAAGTGATGTTGAATGGGTCTGATGTGTTGCACTAAAAGAATTACTTTACAATTTTATCCTTAGATTACATTAATTATGAGAACTGATCCTAACTACTTACATGCAATAGTATAACAATGTCTCTGATTATATTTTCACTTATATTTCCTTACTTTGCAACAGAGTCAAAACTTTTTCCTGAAACAAATAAGAATTTAAATCTTTAATTTATATATTGGGATACTACGCAAGTATACGTATCGTTATCGAGTAATATATGACTTTTTCATTAAGACATGAATATCGAACCCTTAGGAAAATTATGCAATATGCTCTATTGACCAACACACTCTTTATTTAAAAAAAAGACAATTACTTAAACTAGAGATGTATTCACAGTAATTAAAATTCAATTTTTTTTGGTATTTTTGATATTTTGACAAAACAGAAACAATTTAAAAAGATAACTTGAGTTTATGTAAAAGAAAATCACTAAATTTGAAAATATATCTCCTTATCATGAATCAGTAATAAGCATAGGAATTCTGTTGTGGTAGTATGCAAATTGAGTTGTGTCAAATATAAACAATTATATTATTTACCCTTACTAGAGATGCTATAAAGAACATTGATGAATTTAAAGCTTGAATAGTTCTGAAGACCAGCTAGGTTGGGAAGATACTAGCTCTCACTCTAGAGTTCCCTCGATTCCCTCCACCTGGGGGCTAAAATCTCGTATCAGAACCTAAAACAATAAACCAAGTTGAGGGCTTTAACCTGTCACTTTAAAGTCCTCTAACTCTACACTCTTCAAAGATTATTTTTCTATTTATTTGCACTAAATCATATGAATTATGTTCTCATTCATACAACCTCATGTGATTCTTTCCAATTGTTGACTGAGATAATACCAGCCCAGCTCTTACATGTTCTCACAATACATTTTAACATATGGATAGGTCAAATCAAGAAGTAAATGAAGTTCATGGATTTAAATCATCACAACATTAAAGATCAATACTCTCCACAACTTCCATCCAACACTTTAATTACTTATCATTTTAAGGAGAAAGATAAACAAAACTACTCAGAATCCATGGAGAAAACAAAACCACACTTTAGTTTAAAGTTAGATATCATTGTCAAACCAACAAGAAATCTCAATTAAAACCAGAAGTAGTTCAAAATAGAAGATAAAAACTTATCTNTACATTTTAACATATGGATAGGTCAAATCAAGAAGTAAATGAAGTTCATGGATTTAAATCATCACAACATTAAAGATCAATACTCTCCACAACTTCCATCCAACACTTTAATTACTTATCATTTTAAGGAGAAAGATAAACAAAACTACTCAGAATCCATGGAGAAAACAAAACCACACTTTAGTTTAAAGTTAGATATCATTGTCAAACCAACAAGAAATCTCAATTAAAACCAGAAGTAGTTCAAAATAGAAGATAAAAACTTATCTCAAATCCTCCACCAAACCCTTGAAGTTCCTTTGAATCTCTTCTTTTTTACAACACTCTCAAAATAAACTAAAAACAAAAAGGATAAGGTAAATTTGTGGTGCCTAAAAATCTCTCCAAAACTCTCCTTTCCAACACTTTTCAGAACTTTCAAGCACAATTTAAAAAGTCTCAACTTCCTTCTTTTATAAATATCTAAGAGGTGTCTTGATAACTCTTCAAAATGTGTCCCAATTCGATGTATTCTCCAAAGGATGTCTTCTTTCATAAGTATTTAAATAATATTTTTGTTTCTAGTGGTCATAACCACCCTCTTTAACTAATAGGTGCCTCAAATACCTCTCAAAATTTGATCAAATGAAGAAAACCGCCAAATAACTGCATTTGGCGCTTAAGCGCGGGGCCTATGGCGCTTAGGCTCGGCCTTTTCTGTTTAACCGACGCTTAAGCGTCGGATCTGGCGCTTAGGCGTCAAAACACTTTAGCACAATTTTCACATCTTTGCTCCAAATTTGATCTTTTTTCACTCCTTTTAGAATTTTTCCCCTTATTATTTGTACATGAAAGAAAAACACACAAATATCTTCCATTAAGGCGCAATATCTAAAAAATATATATAAAAATAAGTCGAAAAACACTATATATTTTAGGTGTATCAAGAACAATAAAAACTCACAGGATTCTGTAGATCATGAATCTGCTAAGAAAACGCTAAAAAATATTCAACCACATGACACCCTAAAATCTATGGATAAATTCTTTAGATTAGTATACGTCACCGTATGCAAGTGACGAATGTTTGCTATCTCGTGACAGCACCTTACACTGTCACGAGCACGTTCCTTCGCATAAGGCATGTGTTTGTTTGCTTGTTTGCATGGCGCATTTTACCCTGTATGTGCTTGCCATATGATAATTGAGACTATCTAAATCCACAAATGCATTGATGTTGACAAGCTAAAAACAATTATTTCTCTACAAACTCTCTAAATTCAATGTCTTCTTTCCGATCTCACTTGAAATTAGTCATGCAACAGAATTAATCCAACTTGTTACCAAAATCTTACCTCCAAATCCTTCATAAGGTTAAAGGGGAATCCCAACCCCCATATGCTTTTATTTCTTTGCTCCTCCTCCTCCTCATCCCGAATGTCATCAAACAAATAGAAAGTTCTTACATAACATCTCATATTTAAGGCTCTTTTGAAGTGCTTCAAGAGACTCTACTACATTAAGCTTCTTCAATTTAAGACATTCCAACATGTTCGCTATGATTTTATTTTTTTTCTTCAATTCAAAGTTGTTCAAGAGATAAACGCACATTTTAAGATCAAATTTCACTTTCAAAACTTCATAGACAATAAATGTTGTTGTAAGAAATAATACCAATTGTATCTTCAATTGATGGCTTCCTCAACCATATTGTAACATAGGCTTCGTTTAGGTGAATTTTTACTTTTACAAAAGCTTGCTTAAGTCAATTTGAGGAATAATATATATATTTAAATTGTTGCTGCTAATGGTTTTACTAACATTTAAATTTTTTTTGTAGTCCACCTTAGAGAGAGAGAGCGAGAGAGATACCAATGTCAAGTGTGTCATTTGTTGTTTCGTTTAGAAATTTGACTACATCAAATTAAAATTATAACGAAATAAAATATATAGAACATTAGTGATACTGAAATTAGGTGGAATTCTGCGGAAACACAAAAGTAAACTTTAAATAATTTAAAAATAGAGTTATAACACAGACACAAATGGAAAAGGGGAATCCAATAACAATCCAATCTCAGATTAGTACCGAAGGAGAAGATCTGAGGATGGTGATGGTGTCGGCAAGGTCACAAGGGGGAAGGGTTGAGGGTAGTTTGGAAGGTCGAGGAAGTGTTGGGGCGGGGGGAGCTGGCTGAAAGGCAAGACAACAGTTAACAAAAGTATGGACAACAGGTTCGACAACTAAATGGAAGGTTACGGGGATGGAAAACAAGCTTGGAGGGTTTGGACGACGGGTTGGACGACTGAAAAGTGGGCCGAAGGCAGTTGGGGAAGTCTTGGAGGGGCATAAGGCTAAGAGGGGTGAAAGAGACACGTTATGGAAGATAAAAGGAGAAAGTACGTCACCACCTCGGAATAGGATATTGTCAGAGTATCACCACCTCCTCGGATACAACCCTACAAAAGAGAAGAAGGCTCCACACAGGAAATCTGAAAAGCAAACTCATCAAAAACTAACTCTGAACTCAGAAAATAAGCATATAAATAGACTTAGTTGGGTGGGAAACAAGAAATGAATGACGACGAGAAAAGAATGAGGAGAAAAGGGTAGGCGACATTATCATTTGCCACAAATGCCTCTCGATTCGGGCGGAAGGCAAGAAAGGGAAGCCGCACGGGCTGCTTGACTTCACTCAGGAATTTGGACGTCTGGACTGGGTACGTTGGACGTCCCTAATGTTAGCCGGTTCAATCGGCTGGCAAAGTTTCCCGCATCCGTGCAAGAAACTATCACACGCAGGTCAATTAACTTATGAAATATATTAATAAAGTTAATTAATTGATGCTTACATAATTATTATAATATTTGTAAGATTCACAGTATAGAAAGATCAACATTTTATGCCTCGTGAAATAACTCGTAAATAATAATAATAATAATAATAATAATAATGTAGCCCTCATAATTAAGTAATTAAGTAATATTATTCTAATATAGATTATTGGCTTAGAAATAGTTTTATCATCAATTTTAGTATTTCAAAGTTTAATTTTGATATTTAACTTTAATCATTTGTAACTTTTTTTAGAAATATTAAATATTAGAAAATATTTTAATAATATTATTTGTAAATTTTAAATCACTAATAAGATATTTTTGAATAAGTTTTAGTTATTTTAGAAAGCTTTTGAGGGTTGATTTGATTTTTGGCTGCATCAAAGCATGGACAGAACAGAAGTTCAAAAGCCAAAAAAAAAAAAATTGATTTGCGTTTTTCGAAAAGCATTTTCAGAAAAGCACTATAACCCAGCAAAATTCGAGATGCTTTGGAACTTCCTAAAACGGCAAACGCTGTTTGAAAATTATTCAAAAAAGTCCATAATTTTTTCCTTGCCTCTACCGATGGCTGCTGCTCCTTCGGTTGTGGCTGCAGCTGCGCAACCTCCTCCAATCTAAAAAAAATTATAAGAAAGAAGACATATTAGTTAAAATTAAAAATAAACAATTTAAATGAAAACTATAATACATTTAAATAACTAAATAAGAAAAAATCGATATAAGAATATATATATATATATATATATATATATATATATATATATANNNNTTTTCTCTTGTTTTATCCATGAGAAGGATATCATCAGCAAAAAGCATACACCAAGGTACATCCTCCTGTAGATGTCCAGTAAGACCATCCATAACTAAAGCAAAAAGATATGGGCTTAAAGTCGATCCCTGCTGTAATCCAATAAAAATATGAAAATATTTGGTCAATCCTCCTTCAGTTTGAACACAAGTAACAGCTTCTGTATACATATCTTTAATGACTTGAATATAAGTCATATCAACACCTTTCTTCTCAAGAACTCTCCAAAGGATACTTCTTAGAACCTTATTGTAAGCTTTTTCTAAATCAATAAAAATCAAATGTAGATTCTCCTTATATCTAAACTTCTCCATCAAACCTCTCAATAAATGTATAGCTTCCATAGTAGACCTGCCCGACATAATGAACTTCTCCATCAAACTTCTCAATAAATGTATAGCTTCCATAGTAGACCTGCCCGACATAAAGACTTTATCGTAAGCTTTTTCTAAATCAATAAAAATCAAATGTAGATTCTCCTTATTATCTCTCTCTCAATAAATGTATAGCTTCCATAGTAGACCTGTCTGGCATAAACCCCGGCATAAATCGTCCATCAAACCTCTCAATAAATGTATAGCTTCCATAGTAGACCTGCTCGGCATAAATCCAAATTATAAGCTTTTTCTAAATCAATAAAAATCAAATGTAGATTATCCTTATTATCTCTGAACTTCTCCGTAAGTTTTTTTTAAATCAATAAAAATCAAATGTAGATTCTCCTTATTATCTCTGAACTTCTCCATCAAGCCTCTCAATAAATGTATAGCTTCCATAGTAGACCTGCCCGACATAAATCTAAATTGATTATGAGAAATAAATAACATGTACAGCATACATAGTAGACATGCCCGAAATAAATTCAAATTGATTATGAGAAATCTGTGATGCGTTAAGACCTATGTTCAATTACCCTCTCCCATAACTTTAAAGTATAACACATCAACTTAATTCCTCTATAATTTGCACTCTTGTGCATCCCCTTTATTATTAAAAATGGGGACCGAAATACTCTTCCTCCACTCCTTAAGCATCTTTTTAGTTATTTAAAATAATATTAAAGAGTTTAGTAAGCCAAGAAACTTCCAAATCTCCCAAATATTTCCACACTTTAATTGGTCCTACAGATTTTCCACCATTTATTTTCCTTAAAGCCTCCTCAACTTCTTTTTTACTAATACGACGGTAAAAATGAAACGTTTTATTATTATTCACGATATTAAGATCATTAATATCGATCGTATTTTCAGAAACTTCACTAAAAAATTTATCAAAGCAACTCATCCACATTTGTTGAATATCTTTTTCTAAGAAAAATACTTTTTGATTTTCATCTTTAATACACTTTACTTGAGTTAAATATTTACTTTTCTTTTCTCTTTGTTTGGCTAGTTTATACATATATTTTTCACTCTCCTTAGTATCTAATATATTATAAAGATCAATAAAAACATAATTTTTAGCGTCACAGATTGTTCTCTTAAATCCCCTGTAGGCCGTTTGATATTTTTTCCAGTTCTCTAAGCTTTTACATTTAAACCAATTTTTATAACATCTGGGGTCGATTTGATATTTTTTCCAGTTCTCTAAGTCTTTATATTTAAACCAATTTTTATAACATAACTTTTTTTATTTTATCTTTTCTTGCATATTATTATTCCACCACCAACTATTTTTATTCTTAAAAATTTTTTTTATTCTCCAAACACATCTTTTGTTACTTGTTTAATAGTGTTTGTTACTTTATTCCACATAACATTTGCTTCTTCATGAATATCTCAAATTTTGAAATCTTGAATTTTATTCATAAAAATAATTTTATGTCTTTTAAGTTTTTTCATCTAATTCTACGATGAAGAGTTATAGTATTCTTTATTTTACAACTCTTAATCTTAAAATATAGAACTAATAAACGATATTGGGTACTTAAATTTTCACTTGAAATGGTCTTACAATCTTTACAACCACGACAATCTCTTCTTCTCATAAGAAAATAATCAATTTATGTTTTATTAGATCCACTCTTATAAGCAATAAGATGTTCATCTCTTTTCTTGAATAAAGTATTAGTAATAACAAAATCATACGCTAAAGCAAAATCTAAAATAACTCTACCTCTTTCATTAGTTACTCTAAAACCGTAGCCCCCATGAGTATTTCTGAAGTCTTCTATCACTCTACCGACATGTCCATTTAAATCTCCTCTAACAAAAATTCTTTCCTCAAGAAGTATCATTTGTATTAAGTCTTCTAAGTTATTCCAAAATTTATCTTTATCTAAACATACTTGAGAAACATAAGCACTTATAATATTAAAAATCTTAGTATCAATGATAATCTTAAGGGAAATAATTCTATCTCTAACTCTATTAATTTTTACAGCATTATCTTTCAAACTCTTATCTATAATTACACCTGCACAATTTCTAGTGCGACTCTTACCAGAATACCAAAATTTAAAACCTAAATTATCGATCTCCTTAGCCTTTTTTCCAACCCACATAGTTTCTTGAATACATAAGATATTAATTTTCCTATGAATCATTATATCAACTAATTCCATTAATTTACCATTGAAAGTACCTATATTCCAAGATCTTATCCTAATATTAGTTTCATTAGTTTCATGAACTAACTTCTTTACATGTATTTCCCCGTAATGTGGGAACCCTTGCTTATTTAGCACAACACCCGGGCGCTGGTGTAGCGGCCTTTGCAAACTTTTCACTGTATTCAGGCTATACAGCGTGTCGCTTCCAAGGGACGCCCTAGCACTTACACAATGATAAAANTCCTGTATCTAAACCTACTTGAGGAGCATAAACACTTGTAATATTAAAAATTGTCTCGATCGTGAAAAGAACTATGCTACAATATATTCCTCTGTTATTATCTTCATCAAAATCAGCTAGTTCTAGCAAAAATGAACGGAGAAAACTTACCCACTTTGAAATTGTCTCGCTCGGGAACTTGATTGAAATTTGACAAGCATCGCCACCGCCGACAGCCTGCAAACCTAGTCCATTTGATTCTGCACTATCACGACAAAAAATATTTTTTTTCTAATTTAAATCAGCATAAAAATAAAGAAATTTATCACATATAGAAAACTACAAAAATAAATAAATAACAAATAACACAAACTTCTCATAAAGAAAAAGGAATTATTTTCTATCGACCTGTTATGAGTAGTTTTAAACAAAATCAATAATCTTCAACATCAAGGTTTGTAGCAGCCACATTTTTTAAGAGGAAAGGAACTATTGATTGTTCTAACTTCCAAGCCCAGACAAGTAAATTCATAGTTGATGTTAAATTGAATACTAATTCTAAATCTATGCCAATAAATTATGTAAGGAATTTTAAGTTGAAGATAATACTTTCGGAGCAGTGATTAGCAAATTAGTGAAAATATGGCCAACAACAGTTATAAAAATTATATTCAAGTTTTCATTAATCAATGGTAAAAGATTCAACAATTAGTAAGCAGATGTTTGGTTGAGAAATAAGCATGATAGGCTATATGGCATTTGAAATTGTAATTTGCAATAATTACATGCAATCAGCAAAAGAAGAATTTTTGCATAAAACCCATGAAACAAATACAAATAATTATCATTCTAGAATGACAATTCGTGATTTCTTATATTCTTTAGGTCCTATATGTGGTTCAGAAAAGTAATTATTTTTGTTATGGCAATTTCAAATTCCTATTATTTTCATTTTACATCGGTTTGATTGTGTCCATTTATGAAGCACAAACATTCCAATAGAGATGCCCAATTCATAACTAACACTCTAGAAATAACTTCATGCTACAGGACACTTTATCACAAATATGCCACATGCAAATTTCAAAAAATAGCAGTTTGATGCTCTTATCAACATGCTCTGTTAAAAAANCGCCGACAGCCTGCAAACCTAGTCCATTTGAGTTCTGCACTATCACGACAAAAAATATTTTTTTCTAATTTAAATCAGCATAAAAATAAAGAAATTTATCAAATATAGAAAACTACAAAAATAAATAAATAACAAATAACACAAACTTCTCATAAAGAAAAATGAATTATTTTCTTTCAACCTGTTATGAATAGTTTTAAACAAAATCAATAATCTTCAACATCAAGGTTTGTAGCAGGCACATTTTTGAAGAGGAAAGGAACTACTGATTGTTCTAACTTTTAAGCCCAGACAATTAAATTCATAGTTGATGTTAGATTGAATACTAATTCTAAAACTATGCCAATAAATTATGTAAGGAATTTTAAGTTGAAGATAATACTTTCTGAGCAGTGATTAGCAAATTAGTGAAAATATGGCCAACAACAGTTATAAAAGTTATATTCAAGTCTTCATTAATCAAAGGTAAAAAATTCAACAATTAGTAAGCAGATGTTTGGTTGAGAAATAAGCATGATATGCTATATGGCATTTGGAATTGTACTTTGCAATAATTACATGCCATCAGAAAAAGAAGAATTTTTGCATAAAACCCATGGAAGCAAATACAAATAATTATCATTCTAGAATGACAATTAGTGATTTCTTATATTCTTTAGGTCCTATATGTGGTTCAGAAAAGTAATTATTTTTGTTATGGCAATTTCAAATTCCTATTATTTTCATTTTACATCTGTTTGATTGTGTCCATTTATGAAGCACAAACATTCAATAGAGATGCTAACTAACACTCTAGAAATAACTTCACGCTACAGGACACTTTATCACAAATATGCCACATGCAAATTTCAAAAACTAGTAGTTTGATGCTCTTATCAACATGCTCTGTTAAAAAAAATGGGAAATTTACATGCCTAGCACACAATTCTTATGTATTTACATATCTCAAATCTAAAGTTTTATATTTACATACAAAGCACTTTGATACTTTAACCTTAAGTCGACAGAGCGCACTCACCACACATTTTCTAACGCCGCTGCGCAGCGATNTAATTTACATACCTAGCACACAATTCTTATGTATTTACATATCTCAAATCAAAAGTTTTATATTTACATACAAAACACTTTGATACTTTAACCTTAAGTCGACAGAGCGCACTCACCACACATTTTCTAACGCCGCTGCGCAGCGATATGATGGCGCTCAGCTCCTCATACGAAACTCTCGAGCCTCCATCTGCAGGAGATATGAATACCAAAACCATTACTTTAATAAAGCATGCAAAATCTAGTAAAAACGCCGACAGGTAGAGCAGCGCCGCAGTAATAAGGAGTAAGTTAAAACTCACAAAAGTTGGAGACGCCGGTGATGAAGACAATGATGGATGCGAGGCCAGACGCCAAGACGACCGCCAAGCCCAATTGTAGCATATTCATTTGAAGATTCTGATTGTAGCAANCGCGAGGCCAGACGCCAAGACAACCGCCAAGCCCAATTGTAGCATATTCATTTGAAGATTCTGATTGTAGAAAAAATGAGGGCGGGCAGCACAAACCCTTTTTGCCTGCTATGTTGCCATCGACAGATAGATTTAGAGAGACTTACCGACATGATCGGTTCTTTATTTGAACAGATAATAGCTCTTTTAGGGGCTGTTTGGCAACCGGTTTAAAGCAGGATTTAAGCTAAATCCTGCCAAACGTCCAAAAAAACCTCCCTAAATCCCAAAATCCGGGATTTACTGAATCCCGTGAATCGGGGGATTCAGTAAATCCGGGATGAGCGAAGAGGAAGAATGGCGCGAACAGGCTTACCTTTCTCAATGGTTTCTTGTAGGAGCAGAGCGGAGCGGACGGATGAGAAAGATGGGAGTTCCGCTAGTTTCTGTAAGCCACGATCCCGGCGCTGCCTTCCCAGCTAGCTATGATGGCAAGTGTATCGCAGAGTTTNAGCACAAACCCTTTTTTCCTGCTACGTTGCCATCGACAGATAGATTTAGAGAGACTTGCTGACATGATCGGTTCTTTATTTGAACAGATAATAGCTCTTTTAGGGGCTGTTTGGCAACCGGTTTAAAGCAGGATTTAAGCTAAATCCTGCCAAACGGCCAAAAAAACCTCCCCAAATCCCAAAATCCGGGATTTACTGAATCCCGTAAATTGGGGGATTCAGTAAATCCGGGATGAACGAAGAGGAAGAATGGCGCGAACAGGCTTACCTTTCTCAATGGTTTCTTGTAGGAGCAGACCGGAGCGGACAGATGAGAAAGATGGGAGTTCCACTAGTTTCTGTAAGCCACGATCCCGGCGCTGCCTTCCCAGCTAGCTATGATGGCAAGTGTATCGCAGAGTTTCGATCATGAAGTCGTAGGGGGAAGAGAAAGATTTAGCTATGGTTTTAATTTATTTTTTAAAAATTAGTTTTATTAATTTAAATGAATAATAATTAGTTATTACTTTATATATTATGCGATTAATAATAGTTAGATAATATATATGTAATTACTTAATATTTAATTAAATAATAAAAAAAATATTTAATTTTTCAATTGTTTAATAAAATTTTAAGTAATTTATAATTTATATAATTAAAAGTTGATTAATATAAAACTATTATTTAATAATTAATTTGTCTGCACAAAATTTATTAATTATTATTAGTTTATGTAAATGTCTGTTTACAATAGGCTTTGGATATTCATTTATATTTTTTATTTAATATTTATTTTTATGCTCTCTTTGATGAATTTTGTTATATATTTTTTAAAATTGTCAAATTGTTTCTCAAGATTTATTATTATTTACTTACTGGTACACCAAATTGTAATCACACTGGAATTTGATAAATTCGAATTTACAAAATTTGTTCGATCGTATTGCAAATAAATCCTACTTGCAACAAAAATGACNACGTTCCCCACTGCCATGACAGACAAAAAAACACTACCAAGAAAACGCTGTTTCTGGCACTCCCGCTTCCTCTCCTGTCTTCTTATGCCACCAAACGAAACCCTAATCCCAAAAAATCACAATCTGCAAAAACCTAACAACACAAAAATCTTCCCATAACCGTTTCTCCCTCAATTCTGCACTACATCCCCTCTCCCGCATGCCATTCCCTCGCTCGTCCATCGCCGGCAAAAACACCGGCCGCTTCCAGCACACACACTCTCTCAAACTAATAAAAAGAATGATACGATAAGTCTTACATTCCTCGATCATTTCTGTTATGAGCGAAAAAGATAGGATGAGAGTTTCATTGGTTTCTATAAGTCGTGATCCCATCATTTTTTTCCGAACTAGCTCTAATGGCTACTGTGTGACGAAGGTTCGTTCAAGAAGAAGATGGTTTTAGGTGAAACCAGTAGGGGGATGAGAGAAGCGAGAGTTTTTGACATATATGGGAAGTTTTGGGCGGAACTCGGAGAAGGGGAGGGTGTTGGAGAGGGTTTCGGGCAGACAGTGGAATAGAAATATGAGTTTGTGATTTTAATTTATTTTTTACTTAATTTTATTATTTTAATTGATTAATAGTTAATAAANAAAAATGACCTGTGTGCGTCGGTGGATTTAGTAAATGGAACAAACTAATAAAAAAAAGACACGATAAGTCTTACATTCCTTGATTGTTTGTGTTAGGAGCGAAAAAGATAAAAAGGATGAGAGTTTCATTGGTCTCTATAAATCGTGATCCCATCATTTTTTTCCCAACTAGCTCTAATGGCTACTGTGTGACGATGGTTCGTTCAAGAAGAAGATGGTTTTAGAAGATGAGATAAGCGAGAGTTTTTGACACATGGCAAATTTTGGGCAGAACTCGGAGAAGGGGAGGGTGTTGGAGAGGGTTTCCGGCAGACGGTTGAATGGAAATATGAGTTTGTGATTTTAATTTATTTTTTACTTAATTTTATTATTTTAATTGATTAATAGTTAATAAATAATTTATATATAATCAAATTAATTATAACTAGATAAATTTATATGCAATTATTTAATAATTAATTAATAAATGAAGATATATTTTAAGTTTTAAATTATTTAATAAAATTCTAAATAAATTTTAATTTATACAGGTAATAATTAATTAATGTTAAAATATTGATTAATAAGCAATTAGTTAAAAAATAATTATTAATAAATGCTTCTTTTTATATATTTTGAGGTTTTAGATGCTCATTTATATTTTTTATTTAATAGTTATTTTTTGTTATTAAATAAATCTTGATACATTATGCTAAATGTTTTTAAAAGTGTGTAAAAATTTCTCAGAATTTAACCATCTCAAGATTTGATGAATCTAGATTTAGAAGATTCACTAATTTTATTTAAACTAAATCATACTTGCCACCAAATAGCCTCTAAGGGAAGATATGTTCGAGTGCAATGAATGTAAAAACCTCTTAATTTTATTTAGAAATTTTTACTTAACTTCTACTTAAAACTTAAAATAACCATTTTTTAGCCACTGAATGACCGAAAAAATATTACATATAGACTCCGGATGTATCTAATGATGGGATGTCATGTGTCAAGTGGGCCCCACAAATTCTTACTCATTGGTCTCAATGTATTAAGGTGGGCCCACTTGATACAAAGCATCCAATCATTGAACCCCGGACTCCATTCGGAGTCCAATAATGAGGTGTCACGTGTTAAGTGGGCCCCACAAATTTTAACACAGTCTCTATCTCTGTTGGCTCCGTCGTACCCCTTATTCCTCACTTCTACTACGCAATAGTTGTGTTCCTGCCACCAGGCAGCCTCCCTCCGCGGCGCTTCGACGAAAGGCTCCCTCCGCGGCGCTTCGACGAAAATCCTCCTCTATGTTTCATTCAGTTAATTTTTTTTCCAATTTACAGAAAAAATATAAGAAATTTAAAGGATCTCTCAACCGGAGGCAAGCCATGCTAAAATAAAACTGCGCTTAAAGTTTTTTTTTGGGAATGTTTTAATAATGTTAATTTAATCTGTGAAATGAAGAATTTTATGAAGCCGTTTGTTCTTGTTTTCATTTTATATTGCTCTTAAGCTGTAATATTTTTGGCTTAATTATACTTCTTTTATGGGAAAATAATGTTATCATTACCTTATGATATTCTATTGTTCTTTGCTCAATTGACAAAGTAAATCAAAATCCATTCCGAGGTGAAGTCTAGGTTTTTTGTCTCAGTAATCAGCAGAGTGTTTTTGTCTCTGGTGGAAGTTAATTGGCAAGATTACTCCCTCATTCTACGATTTTGAGAAGAGAACGTTGCTTCTTGTCGAAATAGAATTGTCGTAAAATATTTTTGTAGGGTTAGTTTTGTGAAAGATGAGATTTTTTTTAGAAAGAAGTTTGTTTAATTAATTTATTTATTTTTAATTGAAGTATTGGGCATTGATCACAATTTTGCTTGAATGAACTTGCTGATGAAAAGGCTAGCCAACCCAAATTGGCTTATATTGCCAGACTCAATTCAAGATTGATTTACTTTGGCTCGTGTGGGTCACATTTTTCTAGTAATCTTATTTGCATAACTTACGTGTTCATGAAATCATATTGATGAGTGGTCCTTTAAATGTTTTTTTTTGGTTCTATAAGAAAAAAAGGAGGATTTCAACAATTCAAAGGAACTTAATTGCAACAATAAACTTTGTAATTAGGTTGTCAATGGATTTACTTTCATTAGCCATGTTTTTTTGTGGTTAATTAACATTTTTGAATTTAATGAACCTCCATGTAAATTCTTGATTAGTTTGAAGCTATTATGTTAGTTCTAATTTCAATGTAATTCCAAACAATGATTTAGAATTTAGGATTTTATCTTCTAGATTTAATGCTTTTGATTCATCATATTTGCTAAGTTTTTATAAGCTTGAAAAAATGTATTTAACTTTTCTTAAGTTGAAATAGTAGCTTTTTCATTCTTACCATTTAACTTCTATTTTTGTTAACTAAACTTTGTTAATGTCATTTGTGGTGTTTGCAGATATGAGCACTAATCATTCTTTCGCGACGTCAACCGCTCGCTAAGACGCATAAATTTATTCTGGATGAAAATTGGCAGGTGTCGTATATACAACTTAGTAGGATAGTAATATAAGATAAAGATTTGACTGTTGCTGAAAAATCGAACATCTGACGATTGTCAATTTTTCCAATGGATCAATGAAGATGCATCAACAGCCCAATACGGACTACTGTCATTGTGGATGTGGGGGTTGGCCGAAGAATATTATTCACCACTCGTCAGAGATTCAGGATTTTGTTATGTCCAAATTAATGAAGAATCCCAATAAGTCGATTTTCTGAGAATCTGATCGAAATATCTTTTGAATTGCCAGTCGATCATCTCTAGATATGAGGTTTGGCTATCACCTTGCTAGTAAGAGTTGAACGACCGAAAGATGAATCCTATGGCGATCACTCGAAAAGTGGGCCCTCTACTTGCCACATCCCTTCTCTTGCAGCCATTGGATCCGGGCACCCCTTTTATGTGCACACCTAATATTTTCCAGAAAAATATGATAAATAAGACATATAAATACAAATGAATTCTATGCTATGCCGAAAACGAGGCGTACCTTCCGCACCCTCCTCCACGCGTGCCTTCCTGCACCTCGCGATCTCCCTCCCTCCCTCCTATCTCCTTTTGCCTGGAAACACCGATTACCTTCCCCTTCCCACCTCATGATCGAAACACACAGTCGCGACTATAGCTAGCTGGAAGGCAACGACGGGAGCATGTATCTTTCTCCTCTGACATGAAACCATTGCGAAAGGTAACCTTCGTCTCTATCCCATAAATCCATCTTCCGAAAACCTGTAGCTTAAATCCTGCTCTGATGTACTTGTGAAGCTCAATAGAATTGCAAATGCAAACAGAAGATAAAGTATATGTTGTAAATTTCTTAGATTACATATCTATAACCTTTTAATTTGTTGTATGCAACCGAACAGCCCCTAAGTTCTAAATCACGTTAAGTTTATTTTTTATTTTTATTTTTTTGACAGATCGAGGGTTGTTCGGGATTAGGGTTTCGTTAGATATTTAGAAGAAGGGCGTAATATTACATACGGGAGATACGCGCACCTTCACGATGAGCGCCAAAAAACAAAAAAAAAAATTCTAGAAACTTCATTTTATATAACGGTCATTTAATCATAGATACCTTAACTGTACCGACTGGAGCACCAGAAAGACTGCTCTGGGTGGTATCAATTATTATTATTATTCCTTGTTATGGCCATGGGGATTATGCGTTGAATTTATCTATTTATTTCATTTTATAAAATTATATATATGTATATATATATAATATTAATTAAAAGTAAATATATATATTCTGAATACTTAATTTGATAGGAGTTTATCTATATATTTTTTATTAGGCATTTAAATATATTATAGTATTCATTTAAATTATGTTTTTTTATATTTGTTTGTTTTAACTAATTTATTTTTATTAAGGAAGTGTCTGAAACTTTATTTTACAGGTAAGTATGTTCTTCCATATTTTAGAAATCACAAAGTGCAATAGTAACTAAAGGAGCGGCGACCTTGCGATGAAGACTAATGACTGCCAATTGGTGGTAGTTGACGATTATAAAAGTTGAAAGTTTATTTTTTTGAATTTTCAGTAAAGAACAACACTGAAGAGACATTTTGATCTATCAGCTAATAGGTCCCGTAATTATCTCATTGAATGGTCCACATTGATATATCCATATTGATAAAAGAGCATATTTTATGATCGGAGCGCCTGAATGACATCAATATCGAGTGATTTTGATCTCGTAGGATTCTTCTTTCAATTTCATTATAGATGCATCACATGTTGAGTTCATTTGACCCTCCGATCAACCACATACCCAAAGCCTCTAAATATGTTTTAATACCTAGATCCGTGTTTTATTAGAGTTGGATTAGACTATTTTTTGAATCATCGGATTTAGGGCCCGTTTGGGGCAGCTTAAAACTGTGGCCCGCGTTTTCGTGCTTGGATCGCACGTTTCGTGTGCGTGCCTAAAAACAGTGTTTTAATTTTGTGAAAGACGCGGCCCACGGGATGACCCCCATGGGCTGCGTTTTCGATCGCTTATTTCCTTCGGTGCCCCACCCCGCGTCTCCTCCCTCGCTCGCAAGAGACCACCTCCCTCTGTGAAACCTTAGCAGTTTGCGATCTAGGAGCTTTCCATGGAGTTTGAGGAGGTGCAGAATGCGGCAGCGACGACCCCAAGCAAGACAATCTCAATGATCCCTCTCCTACAACGCAAAAAGGCCAGGTAACAATTGCGATAATTTTCGGGTTTTGGACATGAGAGATAGCAGGGAAGATGGGGTTGAGGCAGTGTCAGCTAAGCTTCTTTCCATCTTTTCTTGTTGTTTACTTTCATTTACCTCTATATAGCACAATATCTGATGTTTCCTCCACTGTAAAGAAAACTTGGTCTTACTGTTTTGTTGGCTCCGCATCTCTTTCATCACAGAAGCGAAAAAGGGTCACCAAACTATCCCTTCCCGAGCATAAAAAAAGGTTGGTTTGTTTTTTTGCCCTTCTATTTTCCTTGTTGTGAACGTTTCTTCTCTCTGTTTTTTCTTCCTAAATTGTTTTACTGCATTAGTTTATGTGCCTTCTCTGCTTAGAAATTGCATTTTTTGTAGTTTTGCATTTGGTACTTTCAATGTTGGGCACTCTTTGAGCTTGTGTTGCGTTGGGATTCCTTTGGTTGTTAAAGGATCCAACATTTTTCTAGAATCCTTGTCATGGTAAGCAAGCGTAGATGCTTCATCTTTGATTTCCTCCGATTTAAAAATATGGATAGGACAATAAGAACAAATATTAACAAAGTAACACAACTGATGCCAATCGCTGCCCATAGCTTCAAATCAAGAAAGATCTTATGCTTTAATTTGGCATTTAGACCATCTTTGGATGACATTTTTTTTTCAATTTGCCTGCATTAATAGGAGCAGCAACAGTAGGATTTCATGAAATTTAGCTAACTGAAGAAAATCAAAATACTATAATGTGAATTTGGATATCAACCATAGAAGTAGAAATGTAACAATAATGATATAAACAAGTTTGTCATTGTTAGAAGGACACATGAGAGTATATCTTAGCTTACAATGTAATGATAAGAAAATACAATATTTAAAATGTTACTCTCTAAAACTTCCAATTGCAAATAAAATTGTCAGATTGGTCATTTACCTAAAAAAATTGTAAATCAGCTGTTTTCAAAACGCACAAACAAAACAATTAAATATCTTATCTAAAATATGGGCAAATTGATCATTTGTCCAGAATCAACTGTTTTCCAAACGCACAAACTAAACAGTTAGTCAGTTTATCCGGATCAACTGATCATCAACAAATTATTAGGATAAGCTGCTCATCAACATATTATCAAGATAAATTGCTTATCAATATAAGCTGAATAAGCTGCTGCTGCCCCAAACAGACCCTTATTTTGTTGAGATGGTCAATTTGACTATAAATATATAAAAATTGCAGAGATTTAAATGGTCTTGAATTTGAATCAAACATTTTATCCAAAAATAAGTGACTAATGTTAAACAGTTGTGTATCGTACTACTTTCCCTAAACATGAATATTTAAATGTGAGATATAAATATATACAAATGCCTCCATAAAAGCTCGAGACTTATCTATCATCCCGAAAAATCATTACATCCGGACAGCGCATGCAAAGATGAATGCGGTGTCCGATATACACCGTAGATCACAGTGATCTACGGTGAGTATGCAATCAATTTTTTTTTTAAATAATTATAAAAAAATTTAAAATGGGGTCCACTGAAATACATCCTCACCGTAGATCACCGTGATCTACGATGTGTATCGGACACCGCATGCATCTCTGCATGTGGTGTCCGTATGCAATAATTTTTACTATCTTCTCTAATTGCCCCGTCTCATAACCTCTCTCACTCCTCAATCCTCTTCAGTTTTCGCCTGAAAAGGAATCATTTCTTCTACCCACAATTCTTGTCACCTCCCCTCCTCCTCACCTCGTTTAAGGCATACGAAGAACTCCGAGTCTTTCATGTTTCTCCTCCTTCAGTTCAGCTCCTACCCGAAACCATTGAGAAAGATACTAACCCTCGTCTCTCTCTCCCATAAATCCATCTTCCACGAACGGATTTATGCTATTAGATTCCAATGTTTTTTGTTAATTAGATTCCAATGTTTTTTTGCTATTGTCATGTTAATTCATTGATTATGTATCTATAGCCAACCAAATGGCCCCTAGGTTGTGTGAGAACGGGAGAGAGAGGTTCCATTTACTAAATCCTACGACTCACAGAGGTCATTTTGGTTGCAAGTAGGATTTATTTGCAATACGATCGAACAAATTTTGTAAATTCGAATTTATCAAATCCCGAAGTGAATACAATTTGGTGTATCGGTAAGTAAATCATAATAAATCTTGAGAAACAATTTGACAATTTTAAAAAAATATAAAAAAATTCATCAAAGAGAACATAAAAATAAATATTAAATAAAAAAATATAAATGAATATCCAAAGTCAATTGTAAACAGACATTTATATTAACTAATAATTATTATAAATTTAATAATTAATAAATTTTGTGCAGACAAGTTAATTATTAAATAATAGTTTTATATTAATCAACTTTTAATTATATAAATTATAAATTACTTGAAATTTTATTAAACAATTGAAAAATTAAATATATTTTTATTCTTTAATTAAATATTAAGTAATTACATATAAATTATCTAACTATTATTAATCGCATAATATATAAAGTAATAACTAATTATTAATCATTTAAATTAATAAAACTAATTTTAAAAAAATAAATTAAAACCACAGCTAAATCTTCCTCTCCCCCTATGCCCGGATCGTAAATGAGTTGATTTAGGGTCCGGATCGGATACCGCACGCGGGTTGCGTGCGGTGTCCGATCCGCATGNTTCAGATGACCGTTCGTGTCCTCTACTTCGAGCAGCTTCGTCTCAAGTCCGCTGTCTCAGGCTCCTCCGTTGATGCCGACGGCTCGTTTTCACAGAGGATTATTGGTAGCAGCGGAGTCCCGAGCGCCGCCGCCTCTCCTAAAGATAACTATGCGTCGCTACGAAGAGAAAACCGGGAACTCAAGCTTGAGATCTTGAGAATGAGAGTTAGGCTNTGTTCGTGTCCTCTACTTCGAGCAGCTTCGTCTCAAGTCCGCTGTCTCAGGCTCCTCCGCTGATGTCGACGGCTCGTTTTCACAGAGGATTATTGGTAGCAGCGGAGTCCCGAGCGCCGCCGTCTCTCCTAGAGATAACTATGCGTCGCTACGAAGAGAAAACCGGGAACTCAAGCTTGAGATCTTGAGAATGAGAGTTAGGCTGAGTGAGTTGGAGAAGGAGCATGCAGTGATGAAGGGTGGGATGAGAGAAAACAAATCTGGAGAACATGGAAAAGCTTTCTTTTCTTCTCTGTCTAAAGGTATTGGAAAGATGGGATTTTTTGGTCCTGGTAATGGAAAACAGCATAAACATGCGAGAAAAACACAGGCTACAGATGGAAAAACTCACAGGAGACGGCAACGGAGATCATCTATTGCTTGAAGATTACAAACTTTTGTTTATTTTAGGCAAAGTCTTATATAGACTTACGAATGAGATGATGATCTTATGAGGGAAAATATATTACATTAAGAGTCATGATGCAAAAGTGCATTAGGACTTCAATCACAATGCGCCACGTATACTGTCTGACCTCACAATGCATTAAACTATTTAGTTTTTGGTATTCAGTGTAGTCGGACTGTACACGTGGTGCATTGTGATTGAAGTCCTGATGCAGTTTTGCATTAGGACTTTTGATGTTATATTTTTTCCTTATAAGGAGAGAATCAGCTTTGATGGATCCACAATATTGCTATTAGTTTTGTTTTAAGAGAAAGTTGTCCCCTGAAACCTTGCAAGGGATCATATTAGTCACAAAGTTTATAGAAGTGTTAATTTAATCCTCAGACTTTTTTAATATGGCTTAAAATAGTCCTCTTCAAAACACTCTAGGGAATAATTTGACACTTTTATAAACTCTGAGATTAAAATAGCCGCATCAAAATAGTTAGGTGCTAATGTCAGATTTTCCTCTTTTGTTTTGTTTGGGGGTGGAGACTTGTTCAGATAGGTGAAGGTCTTATATGCCTTTTTTTATGTAAGAGAAATATTCATAAAATGTCATTTATGCTTTTTTATATTATTTTGGGTTTCTCTTTGTTAATTTCTGAAAGTTTTTTTTGTTTAAAAGTATGTTTGCAATATCGTTATTGTTGACGTCTAATTTCTTATGTTTTTTGTATGGCCATTTACAATTTTACATACATACCACCCAATTCCTAATGTACTTTCAAATGTAACACATAACTTTACTTTTTTTTCATTTATATCACCCAAATCTTTGATATCACATAAAAAATATCACAATATTAACTACTAAAAATGGAATCACACCTTTCATGTATAAGCGAGGTGGCATGTACGTAAAAATTGTAGTTTAGGTGTTAGATGTGTAAATACATTGAAATTGAGTGGTATGTATGTAAATCTTCCTCTTTTTCTTAACCATATGCCTTAGCAATTTGTATTTCTTCTATAAGTGGGTGAGTAAGAGAATATCTCACACAATATGTTGCATAGACATGGTTATGTCAAATGAAGTCAAATTTGTAGCATTTCAGACTTTTTTTTTAACTCAAGATTTAATGATTGAAGTATTTAATTAGTCGGACATCGGCTTATATTTCCTAGCCTTGACTTCTTAAGATAACAAGGAGAATAGAATGATTTGTTGAGGATTGCTAAAGTATTGCTCTGTCGACCACATCAAATGAATTAGTCGTTTTTCTTTTATTGTTTTATTTCACTCATGGAGCAGAACATGTGGTGTTTATGAGTGTTAATACTTAGAAGGCCTATATAAATCATAAAATATGTCATCCAATAGATTTTTAACATTTTTTTGAACTTCTTTTAAATGTTTTGACCGTTGTATCATCTTCAAACTATAGTAGTAATTTAATGTAATTTCATAATGAAATCTTTATTGTGAAAAAGAATGTGAAAAATAAAATCACGTAACAAATAAATGGTCAAATATCGTGTTGTGATTTATGTGGATCGGTGCGGATTTAGAGATTATTTCATAATCAACAGAAGAGAATGAAGGAGAAAGAAGGGTTTGTTAATCCCTTCTATAAGTAATAGAGGATTAGATCACAGTAATAAAAAATTAGAAAATAATATATTTATTCCTATTACGCATCGTCTTTTAGATAGTTAGAAAGTGACTAAAATGAGCTCCAATGCTAAAACAATTGCATCAAGATGGTTGCGTATGTATTGGATTTAATTAGACCTAAACATTGGAGGGTCAGGCTTAGTGTGCGTCGGGTTGATTCGGACTCTGACGTATCAAAACAGGATTTGGTTGGGCTTGAGCTCAATTTTTTTAAAATTCCATAGTTAAATCCTCCCGTTAAATGAATCAGGCCGGCTTGTAGTTCTTAAAAGACTCATGATTTTCTTTTTCTTTGGGCGAATCATGAACAAAGATTTACAAAAATAAATAAGCAGTCAAAGTTAAATCATTAAAATCATATAGTGTTACATACAGCTCACCTTAGTCCAAACGTAAGCATTATGAACTAAATTCAGCAAGCTCCTGCTGGATGTTGCGCGAGAGATTTGCCTTCAGCAGAAGAATAAAGAGGCTTTTTTTTCAGGCCGAGTTCTGCATGGATGGGCTAGTTTGGCTATTGCGGTATTTGACTAAGTCAAACAAGGCTCGGACCGGGCGAGCCCGCAAGATTTATATTTTTTCACAATTATATTCATTTTAAGTGAGCTCATGATAAGTCCGTCGGGTCACCCTCTCAAAGGCGCGCATTTTCTGCCCGGACACCTGACGTACCTCTACATACGAAATAACCCAAAAATATTATTTCGAGATTATTGAAAATAACTCATAACTGAAATAACCCAGAAATAACCTAAAAATAACTCAGGAATACCCTACGCCGTACGTAGAGCTACTTTCGGAGTCCGCACAGAAAAAATTTTGCTCTCAAAGTCATGTCTAATCCCAAAATCATATTATTCTGTACCGCTTGTACCCATGCCATCAGACAAGCAAACGCTGAGAAGTATTATATATAATGAAGTCTTAGCATCTGCGAAAAAAAAAAAAAATTATTTAGTTTTATATATGAATAAAAAATTAATATTTTAATGAACAAATTTATATTTAAAAATATATTTAAAGGTTTATGCTTGATTAAAATTATCTTATAATATTCTAAGAAAAAAAAACTTCAGAGAGACTCATACAACTGACAATATTAATTCATGGTAGCAAATGTAACATCATTTTAAAAATAAATTAATTTATTAAGTGCAGCATTACTCATTAAATAACCTTAATACATGAGATTTATAATTCATGAGCATATCTAACGTTTCAGCCATGTGTTAAGGAAACATACCAAGTTACCTCTTGCTCTTCCACCGAAAAATAAAATAAAATAAAATTACAAATCATTAGACATTTTGTCATTTGATCAAAGCCTAAAAAATAATGCTGGTTCCACCCTTAAAATAGTAAAGTGATATGTGTTAGGTCTGACTCATATATAAGGAATTTGGAGTCACTTGGATTTGAAGAGGTGTGCCTTTTGGAATGAAGAGGTGTGTCTCTTTGATTAGTGGGTTGGGGGGAGCGAGAGCGTGTTTGTAAATTTATCTGTGGGTTTTTTATCTATAAATAGATGTGTAACTCTATGGGTATCTAACTCCTCTGAAATAGTTAAATTCACTGCTCGCTCCCGAAGATATAGGCATTTTGTCGAACCTCGTAAATCTCTGCGTTCTTCTGGTTTTATGTCGATTTTGTGTTCTCTTCGGCCTAAATTTCACAACAATATGCAAGTACGAAATTGAAATATTTATGTTTTAGAAATGTAAAAACATAAGAATTGAGTGGTATGTATGCAAGTCTTCCTTTAAAATATCATCTAACCATCCAAAAGCGACAAAGCTGACCTATACTTAATCAACACTAGCAATAAATTAATGTGCAAATCAGTTCTTTAAAATATTAAATTAGTGGGCAAGTCAGTCCTTTAAAATATTAATTAATCCATAATTAATTAAGCTGTCATCGTTAAAACAACTTGTGACAATCACATGGTTCCATGCACCGTTGGATTGATCTGGTAGGCGCATCAGTAACTTCATTTGATAAATAAGTGAGGGTAAATCTATGAAGAAATTGAAGGTCATGAAAGGAGAAAATAAGAGAAAAATGTGGTCCTTCTTGGGGGTTAAATTTCAGTAGCTAAAATCTCAGGAAACAAAAAATCAATGGAGAAATATGCAATTGAATGTTCCCATTCTTAGCTGTTTTGTGGGGACTCAAGGAATGAATTTTAGCTATTAATAATTATGGGCCCTTTCTATGGCCTTTATGGTTGGCTGATTCTATAATGGAATGTAGAATCAGTTTGGTTTAGTTTGTTTTGACTGTTGTTTCTTGGGTGCCATTTATTTGATTAGCACGAGGACAATGTAGTTTGCCTGATGTTGTTCACATATTAGTATATCATACTATTTTATCTATGCCATCTTTATGGTTGATAGGGCTAATGACTCTTAACCTTGGCACTCGTTATCTCCACAATGCAATATTTTGATATAAATGTCTTGGTGATTTCCATCCAATATTTCATCCTATCATCTGATCATTACATGCTGACTAATATCCTTTCATATGAACTCATCGTCTTGAGACCCATATCATAAGTAGGGCTGTCAATTTGGCTCGTTGTTCGTGAACAGCTCGTGTTCGGCTCGTTAAGCAGCTCGTGTTCGGCTCGTTCGTTAAGCCTAACGAGCCGAACACGAACAAATTTTTAAGCTCGAAATGTAAACGAGCCGAACACGAACAACAGTTTGTTCGCTCGTGTTCGGCTCGAAATGGCTCGAAAAAAAATTATACAACTCTTTTTATAACAATATATTACATATATTATTTATATAATAATATATTATATATATTTATGTCTAAGTTTAAATCATAACACCTCATGTGGCAATGTGGTTAAGGTCTTCTTTTGTATAGATTTGATCCAGGTTCGAATCCCACACTTTACATCTATTTTTCTCAATTTTAGTTAACGAGCCAATTTCGAGCCGAACACGAGCCGAACACGAACACGAATATTTAAATCGAGCCGAACACGAACACACTGTTCACGAGCCGATTTCGAAGACGAGCCGATTTCGAACACGAGCTATTTCGAACGAGCCGAACACGAGCCAAGCCTGAGCTCGCTCAAGCTCGGCTCGTTTACGGCCCTAATCATAAGTATATCCTTCTTAGATATATTGGCATGTTAGACCGTTTTTTTCTAGAAAGACTCATGCATAATTCATTTACATGAGAAATCTCATCATTTTGAAAGAATTAATGCCAAAATCTTTTATTAAAAATGACCTAATGGCATTAACTGTTAGAAGCCAAAGATGAAAACTAATTTACTTCCTTGACCTTATACTTATCGACTATAGTGACTTTTATATAAATATTGAACCATCGTGCCTATATTGTGGGATCATAAAACCACCTTCATGTGGACCAGATTATTTTATATTACACAGACTCTTATACTTCATGTATTTAAAATATATGCAAGAAAAGTTTAGCTGCATCACCCATCCAATAGATATATTCATTGCTCGTCAAGCATTTGGCTCTCACATTGTGTTATTAAATCTTTTAGTAGGCATCATTGAAGGGGGTTAAAAACATACTCACCTGTATCATCTCTATGTGCGTTAGAATTAGGAAGGCTTTCACCTCGCATGGTGATAGAAAAGTCAACTTGGGCAACTCCTTTACTGGTCATAGTCTTAAATTTTCATTTTTATTGTCAAACATCAGGCATGTATCTCTTTAGATACTATGAGCCCAAGTTGATCTTTTTTTTCTTTTAATTATTGAATAAATATGAATAAATATAAGTCTCGTTCCTTACGTGAATTCTTTTTGGTTTCTTTTATGATTAATGCAGAGTTTCTACCCTAACTCGTATTTTTTTGCAATCCTATAGATGTTGAGATCTATTTCATTCCCACTCTGTGTTGTTGATCTCTTCTTCTTTGAAAATGATTAATGGTCCTAATTCATAGATTTATAAAATTTTGCAGCCAAAATTAACATTGACAAAAAGGTCCAAAGATCCTTTAAAATGATTGATTAAGTTTAGCCACAACATGGTTGCATTATAAATGATTTTATGGAGGATGGCTTCCAAGGCTGGTCACAAAAGTGATAATAGATCAAGGCTCATTTGCGCTCTAGTTTAATCAACTTAAACTTTGTCATTTTATAATGTGATCTTCCGGTATACTGCCTAAGGTTTCATACTTCATCACAAGGAATTAGGCTTGATTAATAAATAACTTTATGATCTTAACAAAAATAGGTAAAGAAACACAACTAATATTAAAACTCAAATAAATAGAATCTCAATTGCTTTCACCAAAATTCCTCAAAGAAACAAGGGAAATCTACATGCACACCACACAATTCTTCTCAATTTACATATCTAACACCTAAAGTTTGATATTTACATTCATAATATGTTTGTGTTATTTATAAACTTATGCATAAAAAGGTCCATTTGACTACTATAGTAAAGTTGTATTTTTGATATAATGTAGATTTAAGTGCTATGAATGTAAAAAATAAAACTAAGGTGTGCAAACTAAGAATTGTATGGTATTTATGTAAACAAATATCAATGAAATTCATCTTCATAAAACTAACTTATTACACTTGTTGAAGAAAACATGACTGTCTTACACCTGCATGCCGAAGGATGGAACTTCCAATTCCCCTGCAATAGAAACTTACCACGAGCGACACAAAGAACCGAATGCTAGCTTAAAGAACACAGTACAAGCAAACAAGAATGTAACCAAGAATTACGTGGTTCGGTCCATAGGACCACCATCCAAGGTAGGGAAATCAAACAACAAATCCACTAAGACAATAAAGAAGATTTACATAGCTTTTACATTGAGAAATAAGCCCTCATCTTGCCATGATCTCTCTCTCAAATCACATTGATACAAGATCTCCAAGATTCTCTCCTCACCTCTACAAGCTATCATCTTCTTTCTCTAACAAACTGATTTTCCTTACTTCTCATTTCCGTACAAGTGTTCCTCATTATTTATAACTAACGAGCCTTGCACAAGTAGACGGGATTCTCCAATTGAAAGCTTCCATAATTCTTTAACAACTTTGATAGAATTACAAGCATGTCCCTTGACTTAGTCTAGTAATTGCATGTCATCGTAACAACACTCAATTTCAACTACGTACTTTCAACTAATTACACTAAGATCTCAATTAAAACTCAATGGGGACCTTTCCCTTGCCCTTGTAGTTAGCTCAGTATCATTTACAGATGAAGTAATGTAGAGCAGATGGTGGTCCAGATAAGAAAGTTAAGTAGTTTGAAGCTTCTGATCAACAAGATAGATTCAGTGACCACCAACCTCACATGTGGGTTAGGTTTAACTTTGGGATGCTCTTTAATAAACAAACAACTATAAAAAGTTCAGAAGATTTTACTTCCAGTCAGAGCTTAGTTGGGCTGAGATGATTTTAATATATGTTACAGTCTTCGCAGCATGTGTTTTATCTTCGGCTTTAATGAAGTTTGAAGTAACCGTGCTGTCTCCTTCTCTCTGCATGTGCTGCTTTACTGTTCTTTTATTTATTTTTGAAAATTTTGCATACACACCCATACAATTCTATGTATTTGCAGATCTCTAACACCTTAATGTCATAAACTTAAGCCTGAATAAGTGTATTTAACTTTTAAAGGGTTTTTAATAGTGATTTTCTTGTGTGATGTCAAGTATTTGATTGCTATGCATGCAAATATGAAAAGTTGGGTGTTAAATTAATGTGTAAATACTTTAGAATTGTGTGATATGCATGTAAATTGCTTATTTTTTTTTTCAAATCAAGGTAGTTTAAAGCCTTGGTGAGAGGAATTTGATGTTAAACTTTTAAAAATTGTATTATCATTTTAATTACTAATTTCTTTTATTATTTAGACTGTTTTCATTAATTAGTTTTTTTCATCTATTTCGTTTGATATTGGTCCAGGCTTTAAAATCTAGGTTTATGAATAAATTCAAAATATTTAAAATTCTATGTGTTTATATATATATATATATATATTAAAACAAGAATGGTCAGAGTCTATTATACGAGCCTCCAACCACCTCTAACGTGCCTAATAATTTGAGTGACACATTTTTTATGCCAACTATGTCAGGAGAAATTCGAACTCCCCAGCCTGAGGGGTCTTATACCGTGGATGCCAACACACACACACACACAGACATTTTACTTATTCATATTACGCAAATTCTATTCAAATTATGTTAAGAAAATTAGGGCGAAGAAAAACAGTAATCGACACAAATCCAGAAGAACACAGAGATTTAACGAGTTCGACAAAGATGCCTACGTCCTCGGGAGCAGAGCGGCGAGTTCCTTTCAATATTCAGAAAAAGGTTACAAAATAGAGGATACCTCCTGGGTTACTAACATGCCTATTTATAACCCCAGGAGTAAACCTAGACACAATATGTAATTACAATGAGTAAACCTAGGCACAATATGTAATTACAACATTACCCCTGTACCAAACCGTGGGGCTTTGCCCCGCACCCCAACTCACGTAACTTCCCAATTTGGACAGATTCTTCCGCTCCGCTCTGCTCCGCTTCAATCTAGCGTCTGTCCCGATATGGTATATGAGCCATACCATCCCAACCGCGGGGCTTTGCCCCCGCACCCCAACCCACGTAACTTCCCAATTTGGACAGATTCTTCGCTCCGATCCAGCGTCTGTCCCGATATGGTATATGAGTCATACCATAACAAATTATTTATTTTTTCTTTATATTGTTGTTTAGATAATAACTAGTTTTATGTACTAATTTCATTGTTTATTATTATTATTATTATTATCTTATTTATTTGTGGCCAAGGGGGAGAGTTGAGCTTTAATGACAATTATCCTAATAATTAATAATTAAATTTTCTATTTGGAGTATGCCGTGATACACATATTCTATAATAATATTAAAGAGCATATACTTTGAATTGCAAATACACATAGCAATTTAATAAATACATACGTAATTTTGAATCTATTTCTTTTCCTAATAAAAAAAATAAATTTAACTTATAGATTGATAAGCGGCCATAACTATCTAATCATGTCTTTATCTCCAAGAATTCATCTCAATTAAGGAAATATTTTATTCTATCATGCCATCTAACATCTATTCTTCCTCGAACAGTTTGTGTTCAGTTCGTCAATGAGTTCGTGTTCGCTTCGTTCGATAAGTAAACGAGACGAACGTGAACAAATTTTTTTCGTTCGGTTACTCAAACTAATTTATTGTTTGAATTAAAAAATAATTTAAAATAACTATATATATATATATATATATATATATATATATATATAATTTATGAAATTTTATAAATTATAATATATAATAAATTAATAATAGTAGTATATTAATATATTACATTAGCAATATACTAATATCAATATTATATATTTATATAATATAAGTTATATAATTAATGTAATATATTATTTATTTATTTATATTAATATTAGGGATGTCAAACTAACTCGTCGTTCGCAAACAGCTCGTGTTCGACTCTTGTTCGGCTCGTATTCGCTAAAAAACAAACACAAACAATGACTTCACGAACAATTTCGAACACGAGCTTATTAAAAACAAACTAAATTTCAAACGAACCCAACACAAACATAAGCTCTATTCATTCGTGTTCGGCTCGTTTACACCCCTAATTCTTCCCAGTAATAAGAGGAAAAATAAGTAGCAGTATAATTAATAGTTCGTTGGCCTCCTTAAATAAACATAATGCATATTCACCTAACCTCTTAAATGCTGTCGTGAAATGTAATCATAAAAGAAACGATCAGCGAGCCATGTGAGCCATATATCATATATACATATTTATATACATACAGACAATTGAAGCTTGCGCCCACGTACTCTTTAATTATTCCTCTTGTAGCGTAACGTACCTTAATAAAATGGTTAGCGGATATGTTATTTGTGCGTATACGGTACAATTAATATCATAAGCATGATTTTATATATTTTAATTAACTTATTGATTATATTAAGCTTTTGCTAACCAAAAAAAAAAATGAAATTAAGTACAGCCGTCAGGTCAATTCGTTTTTAATGACTGTTGGGTTTCCTCGGATGTAAAGTAGGGATAAAGTAAATAAATAAATAAGTAGATACTAGTTTTTATTTGATTGGTAATTTATTTTAAGAAAAAATTAAAAAAAAAATTAATTAAGAGTTGAAATTATTTCTTAAGTTTATTTACAATTAACTAGGTAATCTTAAGAAATTAAAATATATATATGTTGAATCTTTTTACGATGTAGGGTCCTGTATTATTTATAAGTACATATAATTCGGGAAAAAATCTTGTGCTATAGAGAAAGAAGGAAGGAGAGAGAGAGAGATTGATGATAGTCTTAAGAGTGAACTTTAGGAATTGTACTAAATTCAAATATATGTTAAGACACGAAGCACAACTCCTCGATGGTTTGTTGAATTATAAGATTTTGGATGGAGGGAGGAGGAACCCCTCCTCTCTTTCCCCTTTCTTTTATGCACAAGCGAAAACACAATAAAATAATCAACATAGTACATGTTGTACTATATATCTTTCTTCTCCGATGTCTTGTTGAAAGAGTGTGATGTGGTATCAGTTGTTGCCATTATGACACTCGTCCATGGTCACCAAGTGAAATGACTAAGTCCTAAGTGTTGACAATGTATTTAATAATGAATTGACAGATGTCTTTATTAGTCATGATGATTTCCTCTGAAGGGGATAAATATAATCATATCATTAGATATGTTAGATTCAGCTACTTCGATAGGTACGTTCGATTTTAAATAAGCTCGAATTTGTGTATAAAACATAGTATTTAAGTTATATTTTTGATACACCACAAAAAAAATTGTCGAACCAAGCGAAAATCTTAATTTACACTTTGAACAAAGACTCTTGAAAAAAAGTTCCTAGGTCATTCTAACTTGAATTAGTAAACATATAATAGAAATGATGTTTTGATTGAACAAACTCTATGACATCAAATTGCCTTGATTCAAGTTCCAATGACCCAAACCAAATCAATCATTCATAGTATATTTAGAATCTTAATGACATTGTTTGAGATAACAATACTTAACTTCTACATGCTTACAGCATATTGAGTGTCTCAATAGATATATCATAAAAGCTAAGAATCGCTAAGTCTCAATTTTATTAAGCTAGCTACAAAAAAGCTTACAAAATGGTTAATCAGGCAAGGGATCAATTGTGAATCGTCATGTATAGCTTTATGTATTTTAGTTAAATAATCAAAATGTTACTACTCTTGCCTTCTCTTGCCATGGTTGATGGTTGTTGTCTACAGGCTCTCTGGGAAATCAAAAGAGGGAAAATGAGAAGTAGATGGAGAAGAGAAATTAGAGTGAGGACTTAGATATTAAATATACTATAACTAAAAAATAGATCTTCAACATATCTCCTATGTCTTTTTGTCTTTGCTTTAATTAAGTCGAGATAGAGCTTCCATTTTGTTCTAAAGATCATTGGATGCTTTAAAGCTAATAGCAAAATGATATTAAGTTAAAAAACCTTGATTTTAAATTAGTTTTCAAGATTAACAAAGGATGACAAAGGCTTTTAAATTCGAATTTGAATTTTTTTTCTTTTTGTAAATTATTTATAACTACTATGTTATTACTTTTGCCTTTTTATTTAGTTGTATTTATGTTGTTTGTGTTATCAGTAGATTATGCCAACTAAAGTTATGTTTTGCAGAACCATTTTAATTATTTTATAATTGTTGAATTATACATTGTTTAAAAGATGGCTTTTAAATTCATGCTTTAAGTATACATTTTACAGTGATTGGAACTAGAAGTTATGTAGTTGATTCACTGATGATTCAATTTTCCAATGAAACATTGTGGTGTTAAAAATTTATTTGCATATTAGTGACTATGTAGTTATTATTAGGATTACATGCTCTAATAATCTTATTTGTGAACTAATTTTATTGAAAACATATATTCTTACTACATAAAATTGTTCTCTAATATACTGTTTAGCTCACTTTCATAGAATTATTGGTGTTTTTCTAAGCCCGGTGGTGAGACGTGCTGGATATTTGTTGTGAGAGATATTGATAATTCATGGAAACTGGTTTGAGAGGTCCAAAAAAATATATACAATATAAGCACATAAAATAAGAAATCATAGAAAATATAAAGATCGCCAAGATTTAATGTGAAAAAGCCCGAGAGTGAAAAAAACTGCAGAGCCACACTACACAGAAAATTCTACTATGAAAAATGGTGAGAATTATATAAATTACATCATACTCAAGGCTTTCCAAACTTTGGAACACTTCATGACACTCATCTTCTCTGCTCATCATAAGAGAAATCTAAATCACCTTCAAGGTGGCAAAACTAAACCTTCAAGCCAAGAATTACTCGAATTCTTTTACAGATGCTCGAGCATTGTGATATGGCATTGTGGCGCTCCAATGAGAGTTGTGATGCTCCTCTTCAGGTGTTGCAATGTCGTGTTCTTGAGTTTTGTAATATGGACTAGGCACTGCGATATTGTTGGTCTCAAGCTGAGGCACTTCTTCAGGTGTTGCATTGAGTGTTGATTTGCTCCTGTTCAAGCATTAGACAGTCACACTTTCATGTTTGCGCTGAGGTTGTCTTCTGGGCATTGAGATGTTGTGTACAATAAAATTGTATTTTGGGCATTGCGAGGCTCCAATAGGCGTTGGGATGCTGACTTTCAAGCCAACAATGTTGTGCTCTCAGGTTTCTGAACTTTGATTAGGTACTTTGGAGTTGTTGGTCTAAACATTGGGGTGTTGCACAGTGTTGCGATACTCCCCTTTTGACATTAGTGTCATGCTCTTGGGTTCTGACTTGTACTAGGTGCGGGGCATTGGGTAGATTAAAAAAATTGGGGGCATCACCGTTGAACCCAAAATAAGGGAGACACTCCCATTTCCCCTAACAAACTCACCTTCAAGCTTGAATTTCAAAACTAATGGCTTTAAGTGATCAATTGATTAACATAATCAAACTCAACACTATGTCAATATGCTATTTGGAGATTAATTACAATCAATTATGCTCCTCCAAAAATAAAACATCTTCATAGTTATTAACTATAGTGTGGCTCATCCATGCCTCAACATTCCTTAGCTCCAACTAAAGTCATGCATAGCTTAATTTTCTCAACTGTTATAGTCTTGGTCAACATATCTATAGGATTCAAAGCTATGTGTATCTTCTTAAAAGAGAATTGACCATCTTCTAGGATTGAACGAATAAAATGATACATTAGCTGAATATGCTTTATCTTGGCATGAAGTGTGACATTTTTAGCTAAATGATTGACATTTGTATTATCACTATGAATCTTTATGTTTCCTTACTCATTGTCTAATTATTCTATAATGGTCTATAACCAAATCATTTCCATGCTAGCCTTTGTGATAACAATATACTCAACTTCTGAAGTTAATAGTATAGTAATCTTCTGTAACACAAAAACCCAACCCGTTGTTGTGTTCTCCAAATTAAAGATATAACATTTTGTGCTTCTTATTCCATCAATATATCCTACCATATCTGAATATATATATCCTTGTAGATTAATCTTGTAATTTCAAAGCAATGTGTTTTGTTGGCTTTCCTCTCAAGTATATAAGCATTCACTTCACTTCCTCCCTATGATGTATGTCAAGATTACACATGTATCAGCTGACCAATCTCACTATATGTGCAATTTTTAGTCTTATACATATCATCACATACATCAAACTTGTAATTGCTAAAGCATACAAAATTCTTCTTATCAATGTTTGCTCTGCTTCAAACTTAGGTAATTATTTTTTAGATAGTTTAAAGTGGCTAACCAAAGGGGGCGCAAATAGATTTTGCTTCACTCATGTTTAATATATATAGGATTTTCTCAATATATTCTACTTGAGACAACTTTAATGTGCATGCATTCTTATCCTTACTGATTCTCAGATCGAATATTTTTTTGGTTGGACCTAAATCCATCATTTCAAACTCCTTTAATAATTACTGCCACAAGTATCATATTTTCTTCATATATACTCTAATAATCAACATGTCATCTACATACAAAAGAAATAAAATATAATAAATATCAAATTATTCAATGAAGCAACAATGATCTGTTTGACACTTCGTGTACAAACTGTTTGGCATAAACCCGTCAAATCTCCTATACCACTATCTTGGGGCTTGCTTCAAACCTTAAATGCTTTCCTTCAGTCTATAGACCATGTTTTCTTTTCCTGAAACTTTATATACTTACGATTGAAGCATGTACAACTTTTCTTCTCGGTTACCAAGTAAGAAGGTTGTATTTACATCCATCTGCTTCAATTGTAAATCTTTCTCTGATACTAAGCACAACACAACCCTATTAGTTGTCACCTTTACTACAAGAGAAAATATCTAATTGAAGTGAACTCCTTTCTTTTGTCGAAATCTCTTCACAAAAAGCTTTATTTTATAGCACTTGCTACCATTCAAATCTTTTATTAGCCTACAAACAAACTTGATTTGTAGCTTCTTTTTCCAATCTGATAGATCTGTCAATTTCTATGTTTGATTTGACATCAACAACTGCTTCTCATCATTCATGACAAACGCTCACTCTTTTGAGTCTTCAACTTTAGTGACCTTATCATAACACATTGGTTCACCACAATCAATTATAATAGATGGTACAAAGAAGAAAAATCAATTTGATAGCCTCCCCAATTCTGAGAACAAATCATTTATGGCATGCAATATAAACCCGTAGAATCAATTCGACTAAGAGACATAAGAAGAATCTCCTATCCTCTAGAGTAACATATTAACATACACCAATGCAAAATATAAAAAAAGATCAAATCTTCAAGCCAAATAAAATTGTTGCCTTTGAAATCTCCAAGGAAGGGAGAAAGAAAAAGACTTTAGTTTCCTTAACAACACCAAACGGAGTGCTCCCATTCCAAAACAAATGATCTCCACCCACAAAAGCGGGCAATAAAACATGACGTTAACAAGACAAATAGAGGCGAGAGATCGGAGCCTCTGATTATACGACTAGTTGTAGAAATAAATTCTATATATGAAACTTCATCGATCGGAGTTTCACCGGCAACTAATTATTGCTGGCGCCTGAGCGAAGTCTATCAATTTTTTTGTTAGATCCAATGATGCCTCTGGACTGATTTAATAGAGGAAGCAGCAGCACCGCCAGCACGTAAAAAGTCAAAACTTGCTCTGCCGTTCGGATGGCTGCGGAGTCATCAACAGACGGTTTGATTCAACAGAGTAGTTGCTCACGCCCGACGCACTTGATCTCTGTAAAAAATGGTGTGCAATGTAATTATTTATAAATCTCGGGTTTTTTTACATTACGAGCTTCTTTATTCTGCTGACAGCAGAGCGTCCCCTTCGCCCACCACTTCCTCACTTTGCTCTCCACGCAAAGCCATAGTTGTATCGTGTGAAGAGAGGAAACTGAATGGTCGTCGTCGTCCTCTCTTTCTCTCTATCTCTCTGTGTGCGGAGTTTGAGATTTGAGCGGGAGCAGAGTGAGCTGGGTGGAGGGAGCTACGAAGAAGCACGCCTCTTCTCTTTTCGAGTGCATTAACTGGTTGAAGCTTCCTTTGTGTTCTATCTCTGCATTTAGCAAGAAAGATTTGAAATCCGCGGTTTCGTGCTACTGTTTTCACTAAAAAACTTCGATCTCTGAGATGTCGATCATGCCTCTTCAAGCAAATCGCTTCTGGGTATCGTGATTTGATTGTCTTCATTTCTCTTGCTTCAGCTAGCGCAGTGTTAGAAATGGAACCAAAAAACTTTGTCGGTTACGATTTATTCTTTTTTTTTTCTTGAAATGCGGATCATCTTACAAGCTTTGGTAGTGGAGAATAGCGAAGGATTGGTTCCAAAGGGTGCAGGATTTGATCTTATTTGTTGAATTAGGTGAGATTAGGGTTTGGGTTATGAATTTTTTTTTGTTTCATAGTCGGGGAATGTTTTTGTGAAAGGGTGGAGTAAAGGTAGGCTAGGTTGCAGCATCTTACTGTGCCGCATCTTTTGCTATGGAAGCTCTTCTTCTCATTTCAAAGATTAAAAGTTTTTTCATCTCTAGAAGAAGAAGAAGAAAAAAAGTTTGTTGCTCGCTTTTTCTTTGTGATAGCCTTTAGGAATCTAATCCTTATCTCTTTTATAGAATGGTACGAATGATTCTCCATCCAATAAACGAGATTATTGTTTGGAAATGGCTATGATTTGCTTGACTTGATCTTTTATATTTTGCTGTTTTTTCTTTGTTAAAAGCTTTAAAGCCCCTACAAGTGGGGTGGCTTCGAGAAAAATTCTATTTTTATGTGACATCTCTCTTAACAATCATAATTCTGCTACTATTGTTGGGTGCTCCTTTGCCATTTTTAGATTTTAGGACTTTGGTGTTAATATTGTTTGTGTGAAACACTAATGTAACAAGTTTCTTGAATTTAGACGCAGTAAAAGTAAATTTGTTTTCATTCTATTTACTTTGAACTAATTTTCCAGCAAATCAAAAATTGATTTTTTATAATGGTGTTGATAATTTTCATTGTTTGCTTTTATGAGCATTTCCGAGTGGTGTCTAGTTCTTAAACAAAAATGGATTAGCATTTTCTATTATTGCGCATTTTGCACCTTTTAAGAACTGATTTTTTACTCGTTTGAGTGATTAAATTCATCATGCTTAGCATTTTTTCAAATTGAATAACCGGCCATTGTAGAATTGACATAATTTAGTCTGTTCTGCATGTAGAAATCTTGGAAGACTGTATCTTACTAAATTATATGTAAAAGCCATTCCTTCGACCATCATTGAACCTGAAAAATCAATTTGTTTATCATAAGAGATTTTTCAAAGCTGAAGGGTTACTTTGGTAAAATTTTCTTTTTACTAGCTGTAATATGTCCACAATGCAGGATATAAGTTCCTCGTCTTCGTGTTGTAATGACATTTTTTTCGCTGAAGAAACAGGCAACATTATAGATTATATTGCCCTTTTCATTTTGCATGATTCACCCACCAATTTCCATATCCCCACACAAACTACATGCCATGTGGTAGAAGTACTTTTTCATGTTTTTTGGCGTACCACATTTTATGTATTGTTGTTTCCATTGCAAGTAAAATTTAAATAAGTGCTGGTTTTTTTATTTATCACTGCAGTATGAATCGAAGAAACTCGTGATGCCATTCTGGAAGTCATAAAGCAATTTCTTCTCCACCATTTATGGATAATCAGAAGCTCTCAGCATCTGTCACTCTATTATTCCTTCTATTCATAGCAAATCCAGTCAAATCAGACTTGACTACTGACAAACAAGCTCTCCTTGCTTTCGCAGCTGCAATACCCCATGGAAGGAAACTCAACTGGAGTTCTGATACTCCTGTTTGTACTCTCTGGGTTGGTGTGAGATGTGCGCCAGACCAAAGCCGTGTTATCAGTCTAAGGCTGCCTGGGGTCGGTCTCCTTGGCCCAATTCCTGCAAACACACTTGGGAAACTAGACGCTCTTAAGGTTTTAAGCCTCAGATCCAATGGCCTAGCCTCAAATATTCCTCCTGAAGTCCCATCAATTCCTTCTCTGCGCTCCCTCTTCCTTCAACATAACAATTTATCTGGTGACATACCTAATTTGCTCACACCAAACCTAACATTCTTTGACCTTTCTTATAACTCTTTCATTGGTGAAATTCCCTTAGAAATCCAAAACCTTACTAAGCTAACCGCATTGTACTTACAGAACAACTCCCTATCAGGCGCCATCCCCGACCTTAAGCTACCAAAACTAAAGCATTTAAATTTGAGCTTCAACAATCTTAGTGGGCAGATTCCAATCTCCTTTCAAATCTTCCCTAAAGAGTCATTCTTGGGAAATTCTTTCCTCTGTGGTCCTCCACTAGACCAATGCCCTGGAATTTCTCCTACACCTTCTCCATCACCAGCACCAACTACTCAACCGGCTCACAAGAAAAGTTTCTGGAAAAAATTGGGCATAAAGGTTATAATCGCAATTGCAGCTGGAGGTTTAGCACTACTTCTGCTTCTTGTAATTATTCTTTTGTTATGTATCCTAAGGAGAAGGGCTAGGGAAGACTACAGATCATCTAAAGGGAAAGGCGTTGCTGGCTCACGGGGTGAAAAGCCTTCGGAGGAATACAGCAGCGGGGTTCAGGAATCCGAGAAGCACAAATTGGTATTCTTTGAGGGATGTTCGTACCACTTCGACCTGGAGGATCTACTGAGAGCATCTGCTGAAGTTCTTGGTAAGGGGAGCTATGGTACAACATACAAGGCTGTTCTTGAGGATGGAACCACTGTAGTTGTTAAAAGGTTGAAGGAAGTGGTGGTGGGGAAGAAGGATTTCGAACAGCAAATGGAGATGATAGGAAGGATTGGGCAGCACCCGAATATTGCACCACTCCGCGCATATTACTATTCGAAGGACGAAAAACTTCTAGTCTACGACTTTGTTCCTTCAGGCAGTTTCTCCGCCATGTTGCATGGTATGCTTATCAAACTTGTATCTTTTTGAAGCATGTGGATGAGCAGTTAAGCTTATACTCTTGATAACATTAGGCTTAAAATTAGTTTTCCTGAGCCCTTTTGTTCCATTGATGGCCTACAAGTCATAAAACAGGAATCTTTCCATGAAGTATTCGAAAAGTAAAACAAATATTTCTATTTCTTGTATCTTTAAAGATGATATAGCATATACATTCTTGTGTTTCTACTGGCTTATTGCTAATATGATGGACAGGGAACCGATCCAATGGAAAAACTCCACTAGATTGGGACTCCAGAGTGAAGATCTCTTTAGCAGCAGCCCGTGGAATAGCACACATTCATGCCGAAGGCGGGGGGAGAGTCGCCCATGGCAACATTAAATCCTCTAATGTTCTAATCACTCCTGAACATGATGCCTGCGTTATCGACTTTGGCCTCGCTCCCATCATGAGTACAACAGCATCCCCGTCCCGTGTCATTGTGGGATACCGTGCACCAGAAACCATCGAAACCAAAAAGGTCACCACGAAATCTGATGTATACAGCTTCGGAGTCCTGCTGCTTGAGATGTTGACTGGAAAAGCTCCGATACAATCACCGGGGCGTGATGATGTGGTTGATCTGCCTCGATGGGTTCAATCTGTAGTCAGAGAAGAATGGACTGCTGAAGTGTTTGATGTGGAGCTGATGAGGTATCAGACTATAGAAGAAGAACTGGTTCAGGTGCTCCAGATTGCGATGGCCTGTGTTGCGAGAGTTCCGGAGCAACGTCCTAAGATCGAGGAGGTGATAAGAATGATCGAGGAGTTCCGGCAGTCTGACTCAGAGAACCGACCTTCGTCGGATAAATCTAAGGATTCTGTTACTCCTACACCTTGAGAGATCCACAAGTCTACAGCACATTGATTTATGATGGTTTTCTTTGATCTTTTTATTTCATGTATTATTATTATTTTTTGTGTAGAATTGGTGAAAAATGTTTTCATTTTCCTAACCATTTCTTTTAAATTTAGGCTGCATATTTGATGTAATCATCTTCATGATTCATAGCTGATTGAATTGCTGATTTCAGTTCCTTTGGTTTCTTCTGATGGTAAACTGGTGTTTTTATTAAATTCCAAGATTACTGTGACATTTTGTTTTCCTCTTTTATTTAGTTTCAAAATGTCAAAGAAGATTTACATTCATACCACACAATTCATGTTATTAATATAGAAAAATAATAGTTAAAAAAAGAGTTGGGATGATTGAAATGCTTTCTGCAATTCCTATCAAATGAAATGTATGATCCCAGCCATTCAAAATGAAATGTTATCTGCACTTCGTATCATATTGGGTGTACTCCCCTGTCTCCAACCTGGTTTTTGATGCCATCCAAAATAAATCTTAGATTCTAGAATTGACATATATGTTTGTATTTGAGATTTGATTTCTGGCATTTAGCTCAAAATAAATAAATAAATAAATAGAGATAATTTGAACTACCGAACTGATGTAGTTATGTTGGTCATGATAAAACTATTGAGAACTTGATAAAAAAATGAAAAATATGGGTTAGGATTTTACGTTGAATTTTGATATTTGAGTGAGAATTTGATAATGGAAGAAAGAGGATGGTTGATTTGTAAATGGCAAGTTTCCAGTGCTCTGAATGTAATTGCCCCCATAAAAATAACAGTTGTCCGGAAGGAAAGCTATTCTGTTGAAGGGTAATCATGCAAAACAAAGGCTTTAAAAATAATGATATGAAAGCTAAGTGCAAGCTAGCGGCTCTGTTTGTTCTTGTGATGATAATGCTTGTTTATTACCTGACGTCCCAATCATTATAATTATGAGTAGGTATGATATATTTCATGCAATTGAAATATATCATACCTATATATTATTGAGATGAGTGAAATATAAGAACTTATTCATTACCCATATATTATATTCACCTGAACACACACGCACGCACACAGAAACTTATATTTACTATTGTTTTTGAGTACCTTGCCAAAGTCTTTGAGGGAAATTTACATGGAAACCCCATAATTATTATGTATTTACATATCTAAGACCAAAATTTTGATGTTTATGCTTATAACATCTTGGTGTCATACATCTGAAATGGTGTGTTATACCAAGTGATTAGTTTTTATCCATCGGTCTTAAAGCTTTTGAGTTTACGAGTATTTGGCCCAGTTTTATTCCTTTTCTTGGTTCATCTTTTAACGAATAAAAGAAACGTCTACGAGTCTTTGGCCCTTTCTATTATATTTGAGAAATATGAGACTTTAATAATGTGTCAATGTTATTGAACGAGCCCTTTAGTACTTGATATATATTTATTTAAAAGAGAATTAATTTGAGAGAGTGATCACCAATATGGAGTAAATCATGCGATTAAAAGTGATTAGCGAAGTATGCGAGACGAGACTTGTGTTTGAGAGGAGAAATATTAGCGTGTGTAGTCAGGTAGGTTATAGGGAGGGTATTGAGGGTTATATCTTCGTTATACCTATTTATAACATAACTGTAACTTAGAAATATATGAAAACAAAAGCGTGAAACTTACTAGTTACATGTAGGTTACAGAGATGTTATAGGGGGTATAACGCAAATATAACCTCCAATACCCTCCCTGAAATCTATCAGTCATATGCAGCTCACGTACGCAAATATTTCTAGTTTGGGAGATTGCTTTTTCTTTTTTTTTTTTTTTTTTGAAAAAACTTTTATGTCACNTTTTTTTTTTTTTTATGAAAAAACTTTTATGTCACATTTGGGAGCTACCGTTTCAACCGCTTTTGGCTAAGGGTTTGTTTGAGGTAGCTGCAGCTTATCCAGTTTCTGCTAATAAGCAGTTGATCTTGATAATCTGTTGATGAGCAGCTGATCCGAATAAAATGGTTGGTTTTTTGGTTTGTGCGTTTAAAAAATAACTTATTCTGGATAAATGATCACTCTGTTCCTGTTCTGGATAAACTATTTAGCTGTTTGTTTTGTGCGTTTTGCAAACAATTTATTCGCAGATTTTTTTAATTGCATGAATAATCTGTCACGCAAAATTTATTATTTTCTCAAATGTCAAGACATGAAACTGCAAAAGAGTTGAATTGCATTTATATAACTCAAAAAGTTCTGATTACATCAAATAAGCATAGTGACATATACGAAAGTGAAGTACACATTCACACATTAATATGGATTATAATGTGACCCAAAAAAAAGAAAAAATAACATGTTAAAATTATAAACAAAAAAATGACAATATTAACTGTAAAAACATATCACGACGAATGTTGCCCGGTTCTAATACCTCAGAACCCCGAGCAAATCTGTTCGACTGCGATATCGTAGAAATGGAAGCACTCGAACCACATGCAGTGTTCTCCCGTTGTGATACTGCCAAACTCTGAGAAGCGGTGTCCAATTGGGATATCGTAGAAATAGTTGTACTGTAGGCCCACCTGAAGAATTTGCAGTCTTTCGGTCTGTGGCCCCACCACGGCCACCTGTAGAATTGTCGTCTGTAGCTATGTGTCTGTCGTCACATGAGTAACAAGAACGGTAGCCCGCATCGGCACATCACTTGTCCAGACTTCTCTGAATACCTAAAGTTCATTGTCTTGTAATTATTAAAAAAAGATTAGATTAGTCAAAAGCTAATGGAAATAAAGAAACTCAACTTACCAAAGTGTGGAAGCAATGGTTGTCGGCAACAAAGTTCTTTGGACATCCAAGCTGCTCCACAGTTATCTTAAGAAAATTAATAGACAAACAAAGTATAAAAACAAGATAAATAGAATATAAACACCTCCACATTCACAAAAAATTTCAACAGATGGACCGTCCAGAGCTTTCTCGTTGAGTTGGGGAAGAGGGGAAAGAAAATGGATCCTTACCTGCTGGACGAATTTGTGCGAGGATGCAGGATGCAGGAGATACGCTTTCGAACGAAAGAGGAAAGTCCCTAATGCGGAACTGCCTCACGAAGGCAACAGAGTAAAACCTTGGAGGCCGAATTCGGATAGACCCGCGATCCGCATGTAATGTAAAATAGCAAACGGCGTTTCCATTAACGCATCCCCAACGTGAGAAATAAATGCTTTGAAAATGCAGCCGCACCGATACGCTGTCCCAAACGGGCCCTAAATCCCGTTCTGAAAACTGGGCTGATGAGCTTTTGATCGGAAGCATGGACAAGAAAAATCATGATGATTCTGGTGGTCAGGGTGCTTATTAAGGCCCTTATTTTTCGTAAGTTTTTTTCTTATCATCAATTCTATATAATTTTATTTCAAATTAAAAACATAAATAAATTGAAGGTTCGTTTACACACATACCACTCAGCTTTTATATATTTACATATCTAGTAGCTAACCTTTATATATATATATATATATATATATATATATATATATATATATATATATATATATANTATATGTATATGTATGTATGTATGTATGTATGTATGTGTGTGTAGAAATTGAAGTTCGATATGTAAACACAAAAGAATTGGGTGATGAGTATGCGAACCAGAACAATTCCTAAGATTACATATGATGACTTGGAACCAAATTTATGAAAAAATTAAAGGGGCATTTACATACATAGCACCAGAAACATTACTATTTGCAAATATAGCACCTATTTTCATCCATTTTTCAAATTCTCACTCAAATATCAAAATTCATGATAAAACCCTAACCCATATTTTTCATTTATATCAAGTTCTCAATGGTTTGATCGTGACACATTTAACTACATCGGTTCGGTAGTTCAAAAATACCATATGGATGCTAGCTTTTGTAAATAGCAATGTTTCGGGTGCTATGTATGCAATTATATGAAAAATTTACAAGAAACCATTCTGTTATTTGGTAGTTTTCTAGTCTTCTGTTGCAATTTGCTCCTACTTCGAATGGGTGTCCTCCCTAGCTACTTCGAAGAGGTATCAGAGATTCCCTCTTCGGATTCTTGTATGAATATATGATGAATAAGAATGAGAGGGAGTATCAAACTTGGTTGAAGAACATACACAAATTTGAAGATTTGCATACATACCTTTTAATTCACATGTATTTACATATCTGACACCTAAATCATGTCCACAACTAAATCATTTTGCTCCCTAATTATGTCCTGCATCTTATCCTCCTCATCAGCCAGTTTTGTTCTGTTACAGACTCCTTCACTCTTTATGTATTCCTCTTAACTTTGAGCACAGTTATTTAAGTAATTATTCGGCCTTTTATATCTCGGATTATTATAATCATTTGCCTCATTAATTTTTTTGGATCCTCTGATAAAAAAAAATTGTCATGTAGTTAGCACGTTGAAATTATTTGATGATTATAGGGTTTAGTGTTATTGTATTAGTGATTTTCTATTTTCCTTAAACAAAGATCTCTAGGGATGAAAACGACCATATAAGAAGGTTGATAAGTCAAAATATCAATTCACGCCGTCATTTGGTCGTTGGTTTATATTTTCTCATCTCTTCACATGTGTGAATGATGACCGGGCACAATATTTTCTCATTTAAATGACATGATAGCTTACAACATATCACATAATTATTTCATTATGTTACAAGCTGTCAAGAAGTTTGTCCATGAAAAAAAAAAATGGCATGTTTTCAATTACATCATTATAGTGTGATTGGCATGATTGAATGCATGTCATTGTCCGCATATTCAAACAACAACGCACAATTTTTTTCTTTTTTTTTTAAATGGGTGATTAAGATTTTTTAAAAAAATTTAATGATAATTACCTTTTAAAAATGATTAAATTTCAAATAAATAAATAATTTTTATAAGTACAAATTATCAATTTTTTGGATGGTCTTACCCTATTAAAAAAATGATCAATTAGAAAATTTATAAATTTGATAAATTGATTAGACCTTGGCATTGGGGGATGGTCCCACAAGCTCACCATAAGCACGGGCCATGGGCTGGCTTGAATGTAAGAAAGTAAAAATTATGTTGACTTAGTCAAAGCCCGGCCGAAAAAAAAAAAAAAATTATTTAAAGTGAGTTACATTCATACCACTTAATTCTATTTTATTTATTTAATACTTATATATCTCACACCAAGATTTAAATATTTTATATTATGAATAATTGAAGTGTATTTGTTGGTAAGACATCAAAAGTGACTAAATTTTGCTAAAAATTATAATTTTCATATAAAAAATGATTCTTATTTAAATATTTATGTGTTTCTTTATTTATATTTTTATGCAAATATATCTTATTTTGTTAAAAATCATTTCTTATATAATTCAACATCTGCTATGACTATTAATTTCTTATAAGTACGTGACATTTCTCTAAAAACTGTTAAAAAAAATGTAAGCGGCAAAGTTTGGTTTCGCAACATTTTTTTAAAATTAATTTATTTTAAAATCTGTCAAAAAAAAAAAAACGATTCTCGGATACCTGAGAACGTTCCCCGCTTTCCCACGTGCGAAAGAAATTTCGTCGCATCCGCCAGTCAAATCCATCTGCATTCTTGGACGATTAGACGGCCGACATGGACGGGCGGCAGATTGCCATGTGAGGCTGTTTTTATATTTACATACATACTACTCACAAATTTAAATTTACAAAAATGACACCTAATTTTTTTTCCCCAATTGATCGCCCGATGAGTTTAAGGGTCTGTTTGGGACAGTTTATTTGGTACTGTGACGTTTTGAAAATGCACCTGATCTGTTTGGATGAACTGCAAAACGCTGAAAATAGAGTTTTCACACCGCACCTATCTAGGTACGGTGCAACTTTCTGGTTGTGGTATGACTTTTCCAAAAAAAATAAAAATTTATAATAGCCACCACAACTAGCTTATCAGTAGATTATTTTTAATCAGCATATCAGCAGATTGTTCAATAAGCTACAACTGCCCAGCTATAGAATATTTATAATCCGTTGATAAACAGATTATCCTGATAATCTGATAATCTGCAGATTATCAGGATAAGCTGACTTGTTGTTTGTGAGAGCTTATTCAGAACAGCTTATTGACAGTTGTAGCTGGATAAATGACCATTATACTCATATTTGGTGAAGTTGTTTGCAACAGAACTGTATAATGAAAATAATAAATAAAACAGAAGCCGTAAACTGTTACAGATCAGTTCAAAAAATTAAGATGCACTGCTCACGACGGGTTAATTATTTCTCTCTTTAATGGTACAAGGTCAATTAACTCATTCCAAAAAGCTCATGATATGACTCATCAGTAATTTTAAGGGCAAATCTCATTTATAGTGCTCATCAATCCAAAGAATATCTATGTTCCTTCGATCTTAGATCCATTTGGAGGAGAGCTTTATATGGAAGAGTACCAATATTGCTCATTGATCCAAACTAAGGACAAAATTGACTGAAATAGTTACAATTAATTCAAACTTTGCCATCATATTCCTTCTTAAGTAAAATTTTGAGAGCAATATATGGAGGAGTACCAACAGTGGACTTCAGTTGTGAATGTAATACAACAATATATAAAAACATAATTTAAAAAAAGCATCATCAAGTAGAAAATGAGGACCAAAAACTGAAAATCAATTAGCAAAAAAAAATTAAATTTCATACTGAAATTATTAGTAATGTTGTGGGAGAACTCTTAATTCTTCTTCCTCTAGCACATTTATCGCATTCATAAGGCTTTCACGTTAATAATTCAAATCGCGACCGGGACGGGTGGGAGGAATTTCAACCGGGAATGGGAGAATTCACGAGAAGAAGATATGGAGGAAGCGCGACTGAGAGAAGAATCGGGGACGAGATCGAGTGCTCCGAAGCACAACCGGGAGAAGGATCGCGGACTAGATCGGAGAGGAGAAGGATCGGGGACGAGATCGAGGGCTTTGAAGCGCGACCGGAAGAAGGATTCAAGACGAGATCGGAGAGGAGAAGGATCGGGGACGAGAACGAGGGCTCCGAAGCGCGACCGGGAGAAGGATGAGGAAGAGGTCAGAGAGGAGAATGATCGGGATGAGATCGAAGGCTGAAGGGTAATATGTTCGAACAAAACGCAGAAAGCGGCCTTCGAAGTGCGGCCAGATTTAATGAAGAATTGGCGTCCACGATTTCGTACCACAATTCATACGTGCAAAACAAACTCCTGCTCGACGTTTTTGGAACGCCCACCGCACTAATAAGCTACCCCAAACGGGCCCTAAGAGACTCAGTTTTCTTCCTCATGATCGCTGAGACTTAAAATTGTTAATCTCTCAAAAATTAATTTAAATTTTAGCTTAAATTTAGAGAAAGAGAAATAAATAAACTCTATAGCCCAAAAGATATGACCACCCCATGGCCATCTAACCCAGTCGGCCACTAGTGCAGCCACATGAATAGGGGCGTAAATGAGCACAACATGACCGAGCCCGGCCTTAGCTCATGTTCAGCTCGTTAAAAAATATCAATGTTCATGTTCGACTCACTTATATTTCAAACACAAAAAATTATCTTTGTTCGGATCGTTTACTTAGTGAGTCAAACACGAGTTGTTTTTTAACATAGAATCATTTTGACAACCCTGGTCATACTGTCGTAGGATGTTAGCTGTTGAGACGAGACTTAAATCTTATTATTTATATTAAAACATTATTTAAAGTTAATTTATTAGAATTTTATTTTACATTTTAAATTAATNAAAAATTGAAGTTTAGGTATTTGACATGTGAACACATAAGAATTGGGTGATGAGTATGCAAGTAAATGTTCATCCATACATTACAATTTACAAATTTACATACATAGCACCAGAAACATTAGTATTTACAAATATAGCACCTTTTTCATCCATTTTTCAAATTCTCACTCAAATATCAAAATTCATGATAAAACCCCAACCCATATTTTTCATTTATATCAAATTCTCAATGATTTGATCGTGACACATTTAACTACATCGGTTCTGTAGTTCGAAAATAACATATGGTTGCTAGTTTTTGTAAATAGTAATGTTCCGGGTGCCATGTATGCAATTATATGGAAAATCTACAAGGAACCATTCTGTTATTTTGTAGTTTTCTAGTCTTTTCTCGCAATTTGCTCCTACTTTGAATCAGCCGAAATTCCATTTCCTGCTGCTCTAATCAATTTCAGTTTTTTGAGAAATGATTGACTGTATTTCTCTCGCATTTATTGATTGTTTCAGGGATTTGGACGAAAGCTTGCGAAAGGGTCTCCACAACTATCTCAAGGTGCGAGGAATCAGTTCTTATTCCCTCTACGGATTCTTGTATGAATATATGATGAATAAGCATGAGAGGGAGTATCAAACTTGGTTGAAGAACATACACGAATTTGAAGATTTACATACATACCTTTTAATTCATATGTATTTACATATCTTACACCTAGATTATGTCCACAAGTATTATTTAATTAATATCATTTTGCTCCCTAATTATGTCCTGCATCTTATCCTCCTCATCAGCCAGTTTTTTTCTATTACAAACTGCTTCACTCATTATGTATGCCTCTTAACTTGGAGCACTATGCATAAGGGCCTGATGCAATCCACGCTGTCATTTGGTCGTTGCTTAATATTTTCTCCTCTCTTCACATGTGTGAATGATGACCGGGGCACAATAATTTCTCATTTAAATGCATCATAGCTTACAACAGATCACATAATTATTTCATTTTGTTACCACCAGCCAAAAAATTTGTCTGTGAAAAAAAAAATTGACATGTTTTCAATTATATCATTATAGTGTGATTGGCATAATTGAATGCATGTCATTGTCCACATATCCAAACAACAGCAAACAAATTTTTCTTTTTTTTTTTAATGGGTGATTAAGATTTTTAAAAAAAATTTAATGATAGTTACCTTTTAAAAAATGATTAAATTTCAAAAAAAAATAATTTTTTAAGTACAAATTATCAATGTTTTGGTTGTTCTTACCCTATTAAGAAAATGATCAATTAGAAAATTTATAAATTTGATAAATTTTCCATCCCCAAGCTCGTCATAAGCACACGGGCCATGGGCTGGTTTGACTGTAAAAAAGTAAAAATTATGTGGGTCCAGCCCAACCAGATCCTATATTGACTTAGTCAAAGCTCGGCCGAAAAAAAAATAAATTTATTTAAAGTGAGTTACATTTACACCACTTAATTCTATTTTATTTGTTTAGTGCTTATATATCTCACATCAAGATTTTAATATTTTATATTATGAATAATTTAAGTGTATTTATTGGTAAGGCATCAAAAGTGACTAAATTTTGCTAAAAGTTATAATTTTTATATTAAAAATGATCCTATTTAAATATTTATGTGTTTCCTTACTTATATTTTTATGCAAATATATCTTATTTTGTTAAAAATCATTTCTTATATAATTCAACATCGGCTATGACTTTATTAATTTCTTATAATTACATGATATTTCTCTAAAAAAACGTCAAAAAAAATGTCAAGCGGCAAATTTTGGTTTCGCAACATTTTTTTTTATATTAATTTATTTTAAAATCTGTCCAAAAAAACGATTCTGGGATCCCTGAGAACGTTCCCCGCTTTCCCACGTGCGAAGGAAATTTCGTCGCATCCGCCAGTCANGCCATTTCTAAAAATTCTCCCACTTTGAGATTGGTACACAGGCTGCAACATCTCCTTCCTCAAACTGATATCCTCCACTGGCAGTGTCGCTGTTTTCTTCAACATATATCCTCCACCTTGAATCCTCCAACTTGAATCCTCCACCTCTGCAACTCAAAGCCTTTGTCTTCACTTCAGAAGACCAACTGAAACTGTACACAACTTCAGTTTCTCAAGAGTAACACTCTCAGTCATCGTATCAGCAGACTCCACATAGCTTTGCACCTCCAAGCTATTTCCTAGGTCACTCTTGTCTCTTATTACAACTCCCACTGCATGGGCAACATCCTGCCTCTGCTGAAAGCCTTTTTCAACAAGTCTAGCATTGTACCTCTTACTGACATCACACTCAGTCTTCACCTGATACACTCACTTGTTGTGCAATGTCTTCTTCCCTGATGGAAGTTCTGTCAGCTCCCATAGCTCAGTGGTTCTTCAACATATGCCTGTGAAACAATAGGAATGAGTGCTTTGGACCCACTTTCCTCTTCACTTCCATCACTGCCCTGCATTGTAGCCTCTGGTAGATTTCCTACCACATTCAAAGCCCCTGAATCCAGTATCAAGTCCTCAACAGAACTATAGACTGCCAACAATAGTGCATCCTGTGATTCTTTAGATACCACATTTGGGCTATCATTCTCCATCTTCTTAGAAATCCTGCAGTTCTTCTTTATGTGGTCAGTCTTGCCACAATTCTAACAGGTTGTCTGCTTACTAAACTTTGATTTTGATCTCCCTATACTTGAGTTCTTATCATGTCATCTCCCTTTGAAATCAACATTCAGTGTTGAACTCGAACCTGAGACCTCGCCATAATCTTTCCTAAGAACTTCCTCAGCTAAAATTAAATCACGAATATCATCGTATTTCAGTTTTGATTTACCTGCAGAACTGCTAACTGCTATCATCATGGCTTCCCAAATATCTGAAAATGAAGCCAACATAATCAGTGCACATATCTCATCATCAAAATCAATTTCTATAGACGACAATTGATTTGTGATAGTATTAAAAACATTCAGGTGTTAAACAACAGAAACACCTTCCGCATCTTCAAATTGAATAACTTTTTTTATCAAGTACACCTTATTATTCGCCGATGGCTTTTCATACATACCTGATAAAACTGTCATGAGATCTGTAGTTGTCCTTTTCTTAACGACGATGTGTGCAAGAGACCTCGATAGGGTCAATCGAATAACCCCTAGAACTTGTTGATCCAATAAATTCCATTCAGTCTAATCCATTCTTTCAGGTCTTTTCCCCAATACGGAAGATGAAGTTTCTTCCCATAAAAATAGTCCTCTATCTGCATCCTCCAATAACCAAAATTTGTGTCATCAAATTTCTCAATCCCTGAAACCCTCACTTCATCTGCAGTCATCATTCTTCCTCAGATCTGAAACCATACTCTGATATCAGTTGTTGTTGTTATTGCGAGATCTAGATATACTAGTTGATTTGGTATATATATAAATCAAATAGAAGAACGATCAACGAAATGAAAAATATAACGATAAAAATCACACCAAAAAAGAACAACACAGCGAAACACACAGATTTACGTGGTTCGACAAATTGCCTATGTCGACAAAGTTGTAGATGATTTTACTACTTGAGGAATTTACACCAGTCGATCACCTCGACTTACAAGAGGAATCTCTCACTCTTCGTTGCTCTCTGTTCTTCTCTCTCTACACCGAGATACACCGAAGAAACTCTACACCAAGATACACCGAAGAAGACAAAATTAAAGCGTGACTACTGAACCTAAAGAGAGTCATCCAAAGCTTTTATCACGAAGAGAAGGAAGCGAAGAGATGCTTCACTTCACAAAAGAGGAAGGCGGGAGTGGTTATTTGTGAAGAGGTGTGACTCTCCAAAGCAAAGTAATCGCCCAAACATAGTGGACCGGGCTCCACTGTTTCTAACATCCTTAAGCTGTCTCTCCACCCCCATGTAGGGAGCTCTTTCCTGTCATCCCCTCACTTGTAACTTATATGTTGTGTAGAATAAAGGAGGACACTGAGCCCAAGGACACCCCCCAACCCTCTCCCGACAGTGCAAGGCTCTCTTTCTCTCACTCTCTTTCTACTTCTCTCTGAATTCACACTCTATTCTTTGGGCATGGTTTAAAGGACAGTTTTGGATTCAACACAGACCGAGCTACTAGCCAAAATTTTGCATCTATTTTTTCGAGCGAATTTCAAGCCGACATCATATCTGCTTAAAATTAAATCCTTAACAACCCTAGTGATCTTAGGGTTATGAATTTAAAGAATTTAGCTTGAAGATTGCTAATTGCTCAAACATTGATTTGAATTTTTTGCTCATATTGAGATCAGATAAAAATAAATGAGCCGAGCTACAAGTCAAAATTTTGGATCAATTTTTTTTAAGCTGATAATGAGAAGACCACAGCACGACTCCAAATCAGATTATTAACGTTCCAAATCTTTACTCTCTACTTCTTTCCTCCATCATAGTTGCCTTTTTATTTGCAATTCACTCAACTTAATCCACACATGTTATACAAAAACAAATCAAAACTATGGAATTCTAATTGATTTAATAAATTGGAAAATGGACTTATGAATGGCAAGCTAATGAGTGTTGAGAATAGTGAACATTAATGCATATATCGAGAGAAAGATGCATGAAATGAAAAGAAGAACAATGTATAAAAAGAAATCATCAAAGAAAGAAAAAAAATATTACTTGCGTCATCAGGATGTTCAGACAAAAATTCACAACTGTGTGGTATAANAATAAATTGGAAAATGGACTTATGAATGACAAGCTAATGAGTGTTGAGAATAGTGAACATTAATGCATATATCGAGAGAAAGATGCATGAAATGAAAAGAAGAACAATGTATAAAAAGAAATCATCAAAGAAAGAAAAAAAATATTACTTGCGTCATCAAGATGTTCAGACAAAAATTCACAACTGTGTGGTATAATCCATGCCGTCGTTCGACTATTCGGTGTTCCAAAAATAATATTATCTCGAGGCAAAAAGAGAGTCATGAGTTAGCAGTAGAGGCGAGAGTGTACAGACAAAGAGAAAGAAGATAAAGAAAAACAAACAAAATTTAGTATTAAAAAATTTTAGGTGTTAGATTAAAAATTATAGTACTTCATAGCTCATAAAATCATACAAATAAGCAAGTTAGAAAATGAGAGGACACCGAAAAAAAAAATTGGTCCTTGAAGAACATAAAAATAGCTATAACCTTGGGCGAAGTTTTCCCTCAGGGCACCAGACGGTCCTCTACGTCCGCATTCCAGACCAATCGCCACGTGGAGTTGCGGGTCCCACATTTCTACGTAATAAAACAAAAAAAGATGCCTCGTTGAAGCCCGACCCGGTCCGATGTTCCAGCGCCTTTTCGAGTATCCCGCCTTTTCGAGTGTTGAGAATTACTTTTCGTGAAGACATTTTTGGAAATTTTGGTAAGGGTTATTTTTGCTAGGGTTTTCGCCGTTCGTTCGCTTTGCTAGGGTTTCACATTTCATTCGTTTGATAGCTTCGAAGTTGTAACACCATGGAGTTAAATGATNGTTTCGACCCAAAACGAGCCGAAAAATATCGATTGGAAAAAAATAGTTTTTGTTCGACTCGTTTGATTAGAAAACCAATCTAACACGAGCTTCTTAACGAGTCAAACATGAACTTTTAGCGAACAACGAGCCGTTTTGACAACCTTACACAAGNTCGAGCCAAAACGAGCCGAAAAATATCGATCGGAAAAAAATAGTTTTTGTTCGATTCGTTTGCTTAGAAAACCAATCGAACACGAGCTTCTTAACGAGTCAAACATGAACTTTTAGCGAACAACGAGCCGTTTTGACAACCTTACACAAGAAGGCCTACCCGGCCAACGACACCAACTGGCCAAGGCCACCCCCAGTCGGCCAATCGGCCATCGAAGACCTCCCAAGTCAACCACTTAGCACCGACGGACCTCTTAAGTCCCAAGATAATGAATCCAATCAAGGGAATGACCGAAATACCCCTCTCGGCTCCCCTTAAAGCAAGAGGATAAGTGTAATATCGAAGGCCTACTCGGCCAACGACACCAACTGGCCAAGGCCACCCTAAACCCCAAACCCTAAACCCAATCTTTGTTGTTGTTGTGAGATCTAGATATACCAGTTGATGTGGTATATATATAAATCAAGCAGGACAACGATCGACGAAGTGAAAAATAGAACAACAAAATCACACCAGAAAAGAACAACAAAGCGGAACACACAGATTTACGTGGTTCGGCAAATTGTCTATGTTCACGGAGTTGTAGAGGATTTTACTACTTGAGGAATTTACACTAGTTGATCATCTCGACTTACAAGAGGAATCTCTCACTTTTCGTTGCTCTCACTTCTTCTCTTTTTGCTATTCTCTCTCTACACCGAGATACACCGAAGAAGACAAACTTACAAGAGAAATAAACTCAATTTTTTTTCTGCCACAAGCCACCAAGAAGAAGCCTATGGAGAACAAACTTCTTCCTCCTTCTTCCTTCTGCCACAAGGAACTGCTCCTCCTTGCACTTCTCTTCCTGTACCCCGAGGAATCCTTCCTCTATCCCGAGGAAACCGAAGAAGAACTCAAAGCGTGACTATTGAACCCAAGGAGAGCCATCCGAAGCTTTATCACGAAGAGGAGGGAGCGAAGAGATGCTTCGCTTCACAAAAGAGGAAGGCGGGAGTGGTTATTTGTGNTCTCGGCCAACGACACCAACTGGCCAAGGCCACCCTAAACCCCAAATCCTAAACCCAACCTTTATTGTTGTTGCGAGATCTAGATATACCAGTTGATGTGGTATATATATAAATCAAACATGACAACGATCGACGAAGTGAAAAATAGAACAACAAAATCACACCAGAAAAGAACAACAAAGTGGAACACACAGATTTACATGGTTCGGCAAATTGTCTATGTTCATGGAGTTGTAGAGGATTTTACTACTTGAGAAATTTACACTAGTTGATCATCTCGACTTACAAGAAGAATCTCTCACTTTTCGTTGCTCTCAATTCTTCTCTTTTTGTTCTTCTCTCTCTACACTGAGATACACCGAAGAAGACAAACTTACAAGAGAAATAAACTCAATTTTTTTTCTGCCACAAGCCACCAAGAAGAAGCCTATGGAGAACAAACTTCTTCTTCCTCCTTCTTCCTTCTGCCACAAGGAATTGTTCCTCCTTGCACTTCTCTTCCTGTACCCCGAGGAATCCTTCCTCTGTCCCGAGGAAACCGAAGAAGAACTCAAAGCGTGACTATTGAACCCAAGGAGAGCCATTCGAAGCTTTATCACGAAGAGGAGGGAGCGAAGAGATGCTTCACTTCACAAAAGAGGAAGGCGGGAGTTGTTATTTGTGAAGATGTGTGACTCTCCAGAGCAAAGTAACCGCCCAAGCATAGTGGACCAGGCTCCACCGTTTCTAAAAATTCTCCCACTTTGAGACCGGTACACAGGCTGCAACATCTCCTTCCTCAAACTGATATCCTCCACTGGCGGTGTCGCTGTTTTCTTCAACATATATCCTCCACCTTGAATCCTCCAACTTGAATCATCCACCTCTGCAACTCAAATCCTTTGTCTTCACTTCAGAAGACCAACTGAAACTATACACAACTTCAGTTTCTCAAGAGTAACACTCTCAGTCATCGTATCAGCAGACTCCACATAGTTTTGCACCTCCAAGCTATTTCCTGGGTCACTCTTGTCTCTTATTACAACTCCTACTGTATGGGCAACATCCTTTTTCAACAAGTCTAGCATTGTACCTCTTATTGACATCACACTCAGTCTTCACCTGATACACTCACTTGTTGTGCAATGTCTTCTTCCCTGGTGGAAGTTCTGCCAGCTCCCATAGCTCAGTGGTTCTTTAACATATGCCTGTGAAACAATAGGAATGAGTGCTTCGGACCCACTTTCCTCTTCACTTCCATCACTGCCCTGCACTGTAGCCTCTGGTAGATTTCCTACCACATTCAAAGCCCCTGAATCCAGTATCAAGTCCTCAACAGAACTATGGACTGCCAACAATAGTACATCATGTGATTCTTCAGATACCAGATTTGGACTATCATTCCCCATCTTCTTAGAAATCCTGCAGTTCTTCTTTATGTGGCCAGTCTTGCCACAATTCTAACAGGTTGTCTGCTTACTAAACTTTGATTTTGATCTCCCTATACTTGAGTTCTTATCATGTCATCTCCCTTTGAAATCAACATTCAGTGCTGAACTCGAACCTGAGACCTCGCCAGAATCTTTCCTAAGAACTTCCTCAGCTAAAATCAAATCACGAATATCATCGTATTTCAGTTTTGATTTACCTGCAGAACTGTTAACTGCTATCGTCATGGCTTCCCAACTATCTGACAATTAAGCCAACATAATCAGTGCACATATCTCATCATCAAAATCAATTTCTATAGACGACAATTGATTTGTGATAGTATTAAAAATATTCAGGTGTTAAGCAACAGAAACACCTTCCGCATCTTCAAATTGAATAACTTTTTTATCAAGTACACCTTATTATTCGTCGATGGATTTTCATACATACCTGATAAAGTTGTCATGAGATCTGCAGTTGTCCTTTTCTTAACGACGATGTGTGCAACAGACCTCGATAGGGTCAATCGAATAACCCCCAGAACTTGTCGATCCAATAAATTTCATTCAGTCTAATCCATTCTTTTAGGTATTTTCCCCAATACGGAAGATGAAGTTTCTTCCCATAAAAATAGTCCTCTATCTGCATCCTCCAATAACCAAAATTTGTGTCATCAAATTTCTCAATCCTCGAAACCCTCACTTCATCTGCAGTCATCATTCTTCCTCAGATCCGAAACCATACTCTGATATCAGTTGTTGTTATTGCGAGATCTAGATATATTAGTTGATGTGGTATATATATAAATCAAACAGAAGAACGATCAACGAAATGAAAAATATAACTAGAAAAATTACACCAAAAAAGAACAACACAGCGGAACACACAGATTTACGTGGTTCGACAAATTGCCTACGTCCACGAAGTTGCAGAGGATTTTACTACTTGAGGAATTAACATCAGTCGATCACCTCGAATTACAGGAGGAATCTCTCACTCTTCGTTGCTCTCTGTTATTCTCTCTCTACACCGAGATACACCGAAGAAACTCTACACTAAGATACACCGAAGAAGACAAACTTAAAGCGTGACTACTGAACCTAAAGAGAGTCATCCAAAGTTTTTATCACGAAGAGAAGGAAGCGAAGAGATGCTTCACTTCACAAAAGAGGAAGGCGAGAGTGGTTATTTGTGAAGACGTGTGACTCTCCAAAGCAAAGTAATCGCCCAAGCATAGTGGACCGAGCTCCACTGTTTCTAACATCCTTAAGCTGTCTCTCCACCCCCATGTAGGGAGCTCTTTCCTGTCATCCCCTCACTTGTAACTTATATGTTGTGTAGAATAAAGGAGGACACTGAGCCCAAGGACACCCCCCAACCCTCTCCCGACAGTGCAAGGCTCTCTTTCTCTCACTCTCTTTCTACTTATCTCTGAATTCACACTCTATTCATTGGGCATGGTTTAAAGGACAGTTTTGGATTCAACACAGACCGAGCTACTAGCCAAAATTTTGCATCTATTTTTTCGAGCGAATTTCAAGCCGACATCATATCTGCTTAAAATTAAATCCTTAACAACCCTAGTGATCTTAGGGTTATGAATTTAAAGAATTTAGCTTGAAGATTGCTAATTGCTCAAACATTGATTTGAATTTTTTGCTCATATTGAGATCAGATAAAAATAAATGAGCCGAGCTACAAGTCAAAATTTTGGATCAATTTTTTTTAAGCTGATAATGAGAAGACCACAGCACGACTCCAAATCAGATTATTAACGTTCCAAATCTTTACTCTCTACTTCTTTCCTCCATCATAGTTGCCTTNTCAAGCGAATTTCAAGCCGACATCATCTCTGCTTGAAATTAAATCCTTAACAACCCTAGTGATCTTAGAGTTATGAATTTAAAGAATTTAGCTCGAAGATTGCTAATTGCTCAAAAATTGATTTGAATTTTTTGCTCATATTGAGATCAGATAAAAATAAATGAGCCGAGCTACGAGCCAAAATTTTGGATCAATTTTTTTTAAGCTGATAATGAGAAGACCACAACACGACTCCAAATCAGATTATTAACGTTCCAAATCTTTACTCTCTACTTCTTTCCTCCATCATAGTTGCCTTTTTATTTGCAATTCACTCAACTTAATCCACACATGTTATACAAAAACAAATCAAAACTATGGAATTCTAATTGATTTAATAAATTGGAAAATGGACTTATGAATGGCAAGCTAATGAGTGTTGAGAATAGTGAACATTAATGCATATATCGAGAGAAAGATGCATGAAATGAAAAGAAGAACAATGTATAAAAAGAAATCATCAAAGAAAGAAAAAAAATATTACTTGCGTCATCAGGATGTTCAGACAAAAATTCACAACTGTGTGGTATAATCCATGCCGTCGCTCGACTATTCGGTGTTCCGAAAATAATATTATCTCGAGGCAAAAAGAGAGTCATGAGTTAGCAGTAAAGGCGAGAGTGTACAGACAGAGAGAAAGAATATAAAGAAAAATAAACAAAATTCAGTATTAAAAAATTTTAGGTGTTAGATTAAAAATTATAGTACTTCATAGCTCATAAAATCATTCAAATAAGCAAGTTAGAAAATGAGAGGACACCGAAAAAAAAAAGTTGGTCCTTGAAGAACATAAAAATAGTTATAACCTTGGGCGAAGTTTTCCCTCAGAGCACCAGACGGTCCTCTACGTCCGCATTCCAGACCAATTTCGCCACGTGGAGTTGCGGGTCCCACATTTCCACGTAATAAAAAAAAAAGATGCCTCGCTGAAGCCCGACCCGGTCCGATGTTCCAGCGCCTTTTCGAGTATCCCGCCTTTTCGAGTGTTGAGAATTACTTTTCGTGAAGACATTTTTGGAAATTTTGATAAGGGTTTTTTTTTCTAGGGTTTTTGTCGTTCTTTCGCTTTGCTAGGGTTTCACATTTCATTCGTTTGATAGCTTCGAAGTTGTAACACCATGGAGTTAGATGATCCGAAGAGTCCGCAAGTCAAAGAGGCGTCAAGAACACAATCATAAGAGGTAGAGAGGATAGAAGTTGAACAGCCGCCGAAGACAAAGAAACAGAGGAAGAAGGAGGGCATTGAGAGGGAAAACTTGTCCTGGTAACTGTCATTTTATTTTCATGTATTTTTTTGGATTATAAGTTTTGCTTTGTCTTTTAGTTATCTCAGAGGGTATACATTTTAGTGTTGAAGGATTTGGGAGGTATTTTCAGCTTATTTCTGGGTTATACATGGTTTATTAGAGAATTTATTCCTGGGTTATTGTTAGATTATTATTGGGTTATTCTTGTGTTACTCTGAAGTTTAGTATTTGTAGGTTATTCCCCGATTATTTTTATTTTTTTAGGTTATTTTAGGTTGTTCGTGGGTTATTTTTAAGTTATTCTTGGGTTATTTTCAGGCTACCTGTCGTTTTTCCACAGCTTATGCCCAGGTTATTTTTAGGTTATTTGTAGGTTATTCCAACATTATTTTTACGTTAATAGTTGATTAATTTTAGGTTATTCTTGGGATATTTATATGTTATTTTAGGTTATTTTTAGATTATTTTAAGGTTATGTTTAGGAAATTTTTAGGTTATTTTAGGTTATTCGTGGGTTATTTTTACGTTATTAATGAGTTATTTCAGGTCACTCGACGATTTTCAGAAGTTTATGTCCCAATTTTTTTTAGATTATTTTTAGGTTATTCCTACGTTATTGTTACATTATTCGTGGGTTATTTTTAGTTTATTATTGGGTTATTTTTAGGTTATTCTTGGGTTATTTTCAGGTTACTCGTCGTTTTTCCGCAGTTATGCCCAGGTTATTTTTAGGTTATTTGTAGGTTATTCCTACGTTATTTTTACATTAATAGTTGGTTAATTTTAGGTTATTNGGGGAAAACTTGTCCTGGTAACTGTCATTTTATTTTCAAGTATTTTTTTTTGGATTATAAGTTTTGCTTTGTCTTTTAGTTATCTCAGAGGGTATACATTTTAGTGTTGAAGGATTTGGGAGGTATTTTCAGCTTATTTCTGGGTTATACATGGTTTATTAGAGAATTTATTCCTGGGTTATTGTTAGATTATTATTGGGTTATTCTTGTGTTACTCTGAAGTTTAGTATTTGTAGGTTATTCCCCGATTTTTTTTATTTTTTTAGGTTATTTTTAGGTTGTTCTTGGGTTATTTTTAAGTTATTCTTGGGTTATTTTCAGGCTACTTGTCGTTTTTCCACAGTTTATGCCCAGGTTATTTTTAGGTTATTTCTAGGTTATTCCAACATTATTTTTACGTTAATAGTTGATTAATTTTATGTTATTCTTGGGTTATTTATATGTTATTTTTAGGTTATTTTTAGATTATTTTAAGGTTATGTTTAAGAAATTTTTAGGTTGTTTTACGTTATTCGTGGGTTATTTTTACGTTATTAATGAGTTATTTCAGGTCACTCGATAATTTTCAGAAGTTTATGTCCCAGTTATTTTTAGATTATTTTTAAGTTATTCCTACGTTATTGTTACATTATTCGTGGGTTATTTTTAGTTTATTATTCAGTTATTTTTAGGTTATTCTTGGGTTATTTTCAGGTTACTCGTCGTTTTTCCGCAATTATGCCCAAGTTATTTTTAGGTTATTTGTAGGTTATTCCTACGTTATTTTTACATTAATAGTTGGTTAATTTTAGGTTATTCTTGGGATATTTATATGCTATTTTTAGGTTACTTTTAGATTATTTTAAGGTTATCTTTAGGGAATTTTTAGGTTATTTTAGGTTATTCGTGGGATATTTTTCCGTTATTAATGGGTTATTTTCAAGTTGCTCGTCATTTTTCAGCGGTTTATGCCTCAATTATTTTTAGATTATTTTTAGGTTATTCCTACATTATTGTTACGTTATTCGTGGGTAATTTTTAGGTTATTCATGGATTATTTTTAAGTTATTCTTGGGTTATTTTCAGGTTACTCGTCGTTTTTCCGCAGTTTATGCCTAGCTTATTTTTAGGTTATTTGTAGGTTATTCCTACGTTAATAGTTGGTTAATATTAGGTTATTCTTGGGATATTTATATGCTATTTTTAGGTTATTTTTAAATTATTTTAAGGTTATGTTTATGGAATTTTTAGGTTATTTTAGGTTATTCGTGGAATATTTTTATGTTATTAATGAGTTATTTTCAGGTTACTCGTCGGTTTTCAGCAGTTTATGCCCTAATTATTTTTAGATTAATTTAGGTTATTCCTACGTTATTATTCCATTATTTGTGGGTTATTTTTAGGTTATTCGTGGATTATTTTTAGGTTATTCTTGGGTTATTTTCATGTTACTCGTCGTTTTTCTGCAGTTTATGTCCCGATTATTTTTAGGTTATTTGTAGGTTATTCCTATGTTATTTTTACGTTAATCGTTGGTTATTTTTAGGTTATTCTTGGGATATTTTCATGTTATTTATAGGTTATTTTGAGATTATTTTTAGGTTGTGTTTAGGTTATTCCCAGGTTATTTTTAAGTTTTTTATCGACAATTTTTATGTTAATTTAGGTAGTTCATGGGTTATTTTTAGGTTATTTGTGGGTTATTTTTAGGTTATTGTTGGGTTATTTTAAGGTTATTCGTCGATTTTCCTTAGTTTATTCCTCAATTATTTTTAGGTTATTTTTTTATTATTTTTAGGTAAATTGTAGGTTATTTGTGCTGTTATCTTTAGATTATTTGGGAGGTATTTTCAGGTAATTCCTCAAATTTTGTTAGGTTATTTTTCGATTTTTCCACAGTTTATTCTCCAATTATTTCTAGGTTATTCTATGGTTATTCCTCTGTCATTCTTAACTGGTCGATGAGTTAATATCAGTATTGATAAAATGTATCTTATTCCTGTACGTTGATAAACAAACAATCTATAAATTGTAGATGTCTTTCATCAACAGTAAGAGAAGTGTTGGACAATGTTCGGCCAAAAATTGTCTCTCAGAAGACATTGTCAATTCTGGGAATGTTGAAGCTGAATCAGTTTTTTGAACTGCCCCCCTATCCTCAAATATCACATCCTAACTATGCACATATTGAATTATTGGGATATTGATAGACTGACATTCAGAATGAGGGGGAAGGATATAAGTTTTGATGCAGACCAAGTTGCTTTGTTGATTGGCATGCTCAACAGAGGACCTACAACAACTTGGGAAAAAAACCCGTCAGTGGCGTGCATGCCAGACAGACAAAGAGTGAACAACTGAAAGGGTCACTCAGAGAGTCATCCACTCCACTTGATGAACTTATTATTAAAGTTTTGTTGTCTAATTAATTCTTTCCTACCAGCAATTTTAGTGTGCCCACAGGACTCTATTCATTTGCTGAGAATTTAGATACTTTTTCTTCATTTAATTGGGCCGCAACGGTATGTGACCACCTCATTGAGCAAGTCAGTGTCTGCGTCGTCAAAATAAGGATGAACCAGCCATTATGATACCTGAATGAATTTGTTTTTCTTCTAACGGTTAGTATATTTTCCAACTCCAGTGAATATTTATTTTTTCTTATTTGGGTAATGATTTCTTGATTTATTTATGTTTTCACAGCTGTGGTTTTATGAGTGCATAGTCGTTGTAGATCCGACTGTTCCTGATGCTAGACCTTGCATGCTGAGGTGGCCAATAAATATAAGTTGGAACCCTGCAAGGATCCATTTAGTCTTTCAGAGCCTGACTATTGTACAGGTGAATNAAAACACAAAATTTAATCACAAACTTTACACAAAACAACCACTACAACTAAATTAAGACGTCTCTATCGAATGATTGGGAACCCCTCGGAGGAGGTAAGCTAAGGTTGCTAACGAGGCTTCCCACGGTCTAAATGAAATTATGGAACTCATTAAGTTGAGTTTAGCAAGTTCATTTGGAATAAGTGAATAAAATAAAAAATAGTGGTGTCAGAACGAGGGAACCAGGGGATCCTACCGGTGTTGCTTTAATTAACTTTAACATCCCCCATGAAAATTTAAATAAATACAACCATAGGACCACCTGATTTGACATCATAACTTAACACCATAGAAAACTCAAACTCGTCACGGCAAGGAGCTTGGAGTAAGCATGTTGGACAGCACGGCCATCTTCAACAACAAAACATGACTTCACCAGTTAAACTAATTCATTCCTTAGAATTAAACAACCAAGCCATAGGGTTTTGAGGTTTTTTGCTTATGCAACATAAATCCTCACATCATCTTTAGGCATTTGTATAGCTCTGTTGTACAATCTAAGCCCTAACTCGTTTTAGGATTCTGAGGTTGTCATTCGTCGCGACCTAAATCCTCACATCTTCCAGGCTATTTGTTTGATTGCTTCTCACAAATGTAAACCCTAAATTAATAAAATTTATAGGATGAAACACTCAAATAATTTTTCATCTAAATTGAAGCCAAATAATAGGATAGACTGGAAGTCACCGAGGTTCTCCTCTGGATCCATGACATCCCCTAGTTCTTCCTCCTTTGGATTTTACAATAAAAATATTTCAAATTTGAACCATTCCCCTTTCACACCTCTTTGTTTGATTTCATTGAAAAGTCCTTTCCTTTGAATTCCTTGAAGTAATATTTCTTGATTTTTATCGAGAGTTTTCTTAGATGACTTTGGTCATTTAAGATGTAATTAACTATAGGGGCTTGCCCTTATAAGAAGCTTTTCTCGAACCCAACTTAATATATAAACCCTATTTAATTTTGCATATTAAATAGGAGAAATTATCGGTAAATAAAACGGTTCCGCAGACCAAACGGATTTCATATATTTCTTATTTTATTTGATCAAGCCTCATCCTCAAGTCTTGTGTTTATCCTTCAGGATAGATTCAGGATGTGAGATATAGTGCTCTTTCATTTAAACTATAAAAATATGAGGTAAGTTTGATTTCATAATTTTCTAAACTTAAACGACCTTCCGAACGAGACTTTAGTGGATTACACTTTGAGTGGAGAAACCTTAGCATGAAGTGTGAACCTCAGCTACAGGAACATCATGAGATTGAGATCCTACTCAAAATCATTCATGGACCAATAGCTTTCATTCTCAAGGGACTCACCATCAAATCCTTCGAGAAGCTACTAAGCAAGGCTAGCAGTCTTCAGGAAGAAATCAAACATATGGATCTTCATGAGAAATTCAAAACAACCAGAGTGTTTGAAAATAAATCCGGAACAGTCGCAATTGTTGATAAAGGAAAACAATCGATAAAGATATATGTATAAACTCCTCGTCAATCTTCATCATTGCGGGCTCTGAAACAGAATAGCCAGTCTAACCAGCGACCGCCTCAGGGAGGATCATCTCAAAATAAAAGAATATATCTTGCAGAATGACAAAAATGGTGTACTCTTTCAAAGATGAAGTTATATCTAAAATATTTAGAATTCTGTTGAAGAAGCCCGAGTTCAAACTGCCAAACCCAAAGAAATCCGAAGAGGTCGATAAGAAGGATCAACCAAATTATTGCCCATATCACAGATTACTAGGACATACAATAGAAGAATGTTTCATCTTTAAGTATTGGCTCGAGAAAAATATTGAAGAAGGAAATATAACGGTTCCGAAAGAGTATTTAAAATAACCTAAAAAAGGTTCCATAAATATGATTTCAGTCGATCCAATCTCTCTGATTGATCCGTACACTAGAGAAGATGGATGGGATATAGTTTAGAGCAAATCATCGAAGAAGATGTTAAATCAAATCCAGAATGCTTCAAAGCAAACTACCACTCAGAGTCTTCAGCCCGCCAGACCCGAGATGAAGCTTTTACCGCCAGAGCCGTCGTCATCAAATTCAAAGAAAAAGAAGAACACCATCACGAAGATTGTTAGCACGGGGTGTAGGATAGGGGTTGCCTCTATTAGATTGGTCATCTCGGATTTGGGGAAGAAAATCCTCGAACCCTTGACTTTGTATGATTATCTTTTTACCCCTCCAGGGGCTGATGAATATAATGATCGTGATTTTGGCTACGTTTTAACTGTTTCTGGTGATGACATAATCGATTGTGACCAATATAATTGTGATCTAGATTCCAAAATGATCCTCAAATCGTAATTGAGTCCGATGAACTCGCTAACAATACCAAAGAAGACATCAACGATACCGCTTATGACAGCACCGGGAGCGAGGAGCCAATCCTCAAACACCAGGACACACCACTTTCCCTCAACTTAGATCTTTCTGACAAAGAAGAAACATCTAAAGATTCAATAATGATATCTCAAGAAGAAGAAANCACAAAATTTTCGTTTTTTTTATTTTACAATATTTCCATATTATATAAATATATCATTCCATTGAGTAAAAATAATTACATATCTCATTCATAAAACTTTTATATCGACTCATATAACACTCAAATATTTAATCTCATATCAAAAAGTTATAACGAAATATATTTTTTTTTCTTTTTTGATGTGTACGTTTAAAACACGAGTGTTATATATATATAAATATAAAAGTTCACATATGGGATATGTAAATACATTAAAATTATGTCTCCCTCCATCGGGAGAAAAATTTGTGTACGTAAGACGTACGCAGCGCTGCGTATATAAGTTAAGTTATATGAAGGGTATTGGAGGTTATATACGCGTTATACCCCTGTAACCTCTATAAAGTTTACCTGTAACTAGTAAGTTTCGCTTTCTGTTTTTATATATTTGTAGGTTACAGATAGGTTACAAAAAAATTACAAGAGATATAACATGAATATAATCCCTAATATCTTCCCTATAATCTAAGCTGCTAGGTCTTACCAACTCAAAATTTTCTCCTCCGTCGGCCTCTCTTCGCCATGCGCGGTCCTTCACAATCGCCGGGCTGAGGCTAATCAAGGATATTCTCGTAATTCCGCAAATGAAAACTTCGCGCTACTCTTCTTATCNTTTTCGTGTTCGGTTTCGAGCCAAAACGAGCCGAAATATATCGAGTGCAAAAAAATAGTTTTTATTCGACTCGTTTGCTTAGAAAACCAATCAAACACGAGTTTCTTAACGAGTCGAACATGAACTTTTCACGAACAACAAGTCGTTTTGACAGTCTTACACAAGAAGGCCTACGCGACCAACAACCCCAACCGGCCAAGGCCACCCCCAGTCGGCCGGCCCCCGAAGACCACCCAAGTCAACCACCTAGCACAGACGAACCTCTTAAGTCCCAAGACAATGAATCCAATCAAGAGAATGATCGAAAGACCCCTCTCGACTCCCCTTAAAGCAAGAAGATAAGTGTAATATCCCTTTCTCCACCCCTTACATGTAAAAAGGGGTCATTTGTTGTTGTTGCTAGATATATATATACTAATTGATGTGGTATATATATAAATCAAATAGGAGAATGATCGACGAAGTGAAAAGTAGAACGAGAAAAATCACACCAAAAAAGATAGCACAGCGGAACACACAGATTTACGTGATTTGGAAAATTGTCTACGTCTACGGAGTTGCAGAGAATTTTACTACTTGAGGAATTTGCACCAGTCGATCACCTCGACTTACAAGAGGAATATCTTACTCTTTGTTGCTCTCTCTTCTTCTCTCTCTACAACGAGATACACCGAAGAAACTCTACACTTAGATACACCGAAGAAGACAAACTTACAAGAGAAATAAACTCAATTTCTCTTATGTCACAAGCCACCAAGAAGAAGCCTAGGGAGAACAATCTTCTTCTTCCTTCTTCTACCTTCTGCCACAAGGAACTGCTCCTCCTTGCACTTCTCTTTCTCTGCCCCAAGGAAATCTTCCTTTATCTCGTGAAAACCGAAGAAGAACTCAAAGCGTGACTACTGAACCCAAGGAGAGGCATCCAAAGCTTTTATCGCGAAGAGGAGGGAGCGAAGAGATGCTTCACTTCACAAAAGATGAAGGCAGGAGTGGTTATTTGTGAAGGGTGTGACTCTCCAAAGCAAAATAATCACTCAAGCATAGTGAACCCGGTTTTACCGTTTCTAACAATTCTCCCACTTGGAGACCGGTTACATAGGCTGCAACATCTTCTTACTCAAACAGATATCCTCCGCTGGCGATGTCGCCTTTTTCTTCAACATGTATCCTCTACCTTGATCCTCCACCTCTGCAACTCAAAGCCTTTATCTTCACTCCAGAAGACCAACTGAAGTTGTACAATTTCAGTTTCTCAAGAGTAACACTCTCAGTCATCATATCAGCAGGCTCCACATTGCTTTGTACCTCCAAGCTATTTCTTGGGTCACTCTTATCTCTTTTTACAACTCCCACTGCATGGGCAACATCGTGCCTCTGCTGAAAGCCATTTTCAACAAATTTAGCTTTGTAACTCTTACTAACATCACGTTCAGTCTTCACATGGTACATTCACTTGTTGTATAATGCCTTCTTCCCTGTTGGAAGTTCTGCCAACTCTCACTGCTCAAAATTTCATCTTGCAAGATTTCTTCATAGCTATGTGGTTCTTCAACACCTGCCTGTGGAACAATATGAATGGGTGCTCTGAACCCACTTTCCTCTTCACTTCCAACGCTGCCACGTACTGTGGCCTTTGGTAGATTTTTTACCACATTCAAAGCCTCTAAAACCAATATCAAGTCTTCAACATAACTATGAACTGCCAATAATAGTGCATTATGTGATTCTTCAGATATCACATTTGCGAAATTATTCTCCATTTTCTTAGGATTCCTGCAGTTTTTCTTTTTGTGGCCAGTCTTGCCACAATTCTAATAGGTTTCCTGCTTACTAAAATTTGATTTGATCTCCTTATACTTGAGTTCATGTCATGTTATCTTCCTCTGAAATCAACATTCAGTGTCGAACTCAAACCTGAAACCTCGCCAGAATATTTCCTGCGAATTTCTCAGCCAAAATCAAATCACGAATATCATCGTATTTCAATTTAGATTTACCTGCAGAACTGCTAACTGCTATTCCCATGGCTTCCCAACTATCTGACAATGAAACTAACAAGATCAGTGCACATATCTCATCATCAAAATCAATTTCCACAGACGACAATTGATTTGTGTTAGTATTAAAAATATTCAGGTGTTGAACAACAGAAACATCTTTCGTTATCTTCAAATTGAATAACTTTTTCATCAAGTACACCTTGTTATTCACCGATGACTTTTCATACATACCTGATAAGGCTGTCATGAGATATGTAGTCGTTCTTTCCTTGACGATGATGTGTGCAACGAACCTCAATAGGGTCAATCAAATAACCCCCAGAACAAGTTGATCTAACAAATTCCATTCAGCATAATTCATTCTTTCAGATCTTTTCCTCAATAATGGAAGATGAAGTTTCTTTCCATAAAGATAGTCCTCTATCTGCATCCTCCAATAACCAAAATCTGTGTCATCAAATTTCTCGATCCCTAAAACTCTCACTTCATCAGCAATCATCATTCTTCCTCAGATCCGAAACCACGCTCTGATACCAGTTGTTGTTGTTGTGAGATCTAGATATACCAGTTGATGTGGTATATATATAAATCAAACAGAAGAACGATTGACAAAGTGAAAAATAAAATGAGAAAAATCACACCAGAAAAGAACAACACAACGAAACACACAAATTTACCTGGTTCGGCAAATTGTCTACATCCACGGAGTTGCAGAGGATCTTACTACTTGAGAAATTTACACCATTCGATCACCTTGACTTATAAGTGGAATCTCTCACTCTTCGGTGCTCTCTCGTCTTCTCTCTTTGTTCTTCTCTCTCTACACCGAGATACATAGAAGAAACTCTACACTGAGATACACCGAAGAAGACAAACTTAAAGCGTGACTACTGAACCTAAGAAGAGCCATCCAAAACTTTTGTCACGAAGACAAGGAAGCGAAGAGATGCTTCATTTCACAGAAGAGGAAGACGGAAGTAGTTATTTGTGAAGAGGTGTGACTCTCCAAAGCAAAGTAACAACCCAAGCATAGTGGATCAAGCTCCACCGTTTCTAACATCCTTAAGCTCTCTCTCCACCCCCATGTTGGAAGCTCTTTCATGTTATCCCCTCACTTGTAACTTATATGTTTTGTAGAATAAAGGAGGACACTGAGCCCAAGGACACCCCCCTAAACCCCCTCCCGGCAGTGCAAGGCTCTCTTTCTCTCCCTCTCTTTCTACTTCCCTCTGAATTCACACTCTATTCATTGGGCATGGTTTAAAGGATAATTTTGGATTCAACACAGGTCGAGCTACTAGCCAAAATTTTGCATCTAATTTTTTTCAAGCCAGTTTCAAGCCGACATCAGCTCTGCTCGAAAATAAATCCTTAACAACCCTAATGATCTTAGGGTTGTGAATTTAAAGAATTTAGCTCGAAGATTGCTAATTGCTCAAAAATTGATTTAAATTTTTTGCTCATATTGAGATCAGATAAAAATAAATGAGCAGAGCTACGAGCCAAAATTTTGGATCGAATTTTTTTCGAGCCAATATTGAGAAGACCACAGCACAGCTCGAAATCAGATCATTAAAGTTCAGAATCTTTACTCTCTACTTCTTTCCTCCATCATAGTTGCCTTTATATTTGCAATTCACTCAACTTAATCCACACATGTCATACAAAAACAAATAAAAACTATGGAACTCTAATTGATTTAATAAATTGAGGAAATGAACTTATGAATGGCAAGCTAATGCGTGCTGAGAATAATGAACATTATTAATGCATATATCACGAGAAAGATGCATGAAATGAAAAGAAGAACAATGTATAAAAAACAGTCATCAAAGAAAGAAAAAAATATTACTTGCGTCATCAGAATGTTCAGACGACAATTCACAACCATGTGGTACAATCCACGCCGCCGTTCAACTATTCGGCGTTCCGGAAGTAATATTATCTCGAGCAAAAAGAGAATCATGAGTTAGCTGTAGAGGTGAGAGTGTACAGACAGAGAGAAACAAAGATAAAGAAAAGCAAATGAAATTTAGTGTTCAAAAATTTTAGTTGTTAGATTAAAAATTATAGTACTTCATAGCTCATAAAATCATACAAATAAAAGAGTTAGAAAATGAGAGGACGCCAGAAAAAAAAATTTTAATTGGTCCTTGAAGAACATAAAAACAGCTATAACCTTGAAACCATACAATATTGGGCGAAAAGGCCAGAAAATCTGCACATTTATCACGAGGAGTACGAGGCGGAGAAGCCACTGCCTAATGAAAGCCCAACCACGCACATATGAAATTTAAAACAAAAGCACCCAAAGCAGCACCATATGCCCAAAAGAACAACAGCATTAAATATTTTTAAAGTTATTAGAATTATTGAATGTAGAATATTTATCTATTTTTCAAGCAAAAATCTACAGAATATAATATTATAATCAATAACAAAATTTTCGTTCTTTTTTATTTCACAATATTTCCATATTATATCAATATATCATTCAATTGAGTAAAAATAATTGCATATCTCATACTTAAAACTTTTATATCGACACACATAGCACTTAAATATTTAATCTCATATCAAAAAATTATAATATTATCAAATATTTTAAAAAGAAATACACTTTTTTCATTTTCGACATGTACTTTTAAAACATGAGTGTTATATATATAAATATAAAAGTTCAGATATGAGATATGTAAATATATTAAAATTGTGTCTCCATCCATTGGGAGAAAAATTTATGTAAGTCAGTAATATATACGCAGTGTTGTGTACGTCAGGTAGGCTACGAAGATATTATATGAGGTATAACGATATACTCCCTATAACCTATCTAAGGGACGCAGTCCCAAATTTTTCTCCTCCATCGGGCTCGCTTCCTTCACAGCCGCTAGGCTGAGGCTAATCAAGGATATTTTCGTAATTCCGCAAATGAAAACTTCGCGCTACTCTTCTCATCCAATAAATACCGCCTCCTAATTCTCTCGCTCCTTCATTTTTGACTCCCCTTTCCTCTCCCAAAACCCCAAACCCGAATCCGAAGAGAAGAACATGACCGAGTGACAGCAATCCCTCAATTCCTCCAACCAACCATGAGCAGAAATGCTCAATTTATCAGAAAAATGAAGCCTCGATGAGGATTCAAGCGATGAATCAGTCGATAACCCAAAAAAGGAGGCGCGGCATTCACATCACCGGCGCCACCGCGGACGTTACTTATAAGATTACTTCGGCGTCCGCCACTGAGCAATCTGGCAGAATCGTCCGTATCTTCTNTTGGTTATAGCTTTGCTTGACCCAAAGATTTGTCTAGCTCAGTTGGCCAGCACATCCTCAAATGAAGTTTGCTCGTTGAATGAATAGTTAGCGGTAAACTTCACAGATGAAGATTTACAACTTGCTACCACCGACCACAATCAACTACTCTACATCTTCACTAACATCAGCAGATTTGTATTATCTAGAGTTCTAGTAGATCCAAAGAATCTCTCAACTTGATGAGCCTACGGACTTTGGCCTATTTGGACATCAAATCCCAAGAGCTTACGACCGATAAAATGATGTTAAGAGGATTTAACCAAAAAGGAGACAGAGCCCTTGGATCGATCACATTACTTCTGAAGGTCGGAGAACTAGCAACAACTACTAGATTTCATATCATCGACGCCGAGACCTCTTTTAACGCTCTACTTGGTCGATCATAGATTCATGAACACAACATGGTTCCGTCATCTCTACATCAGTGCATCAAATACTGCAAAGATTGACAAGAATACTGCATTAAAAGAGATCTAGAACCGTTTTCAATTTATGAACTCAGTATTCATGAAGATGCTGCCTACGCGCCACCAAAGAAAATTGTCTTCTCACGCGAGATTCTAACAAACAAAAATGAAGATTAAAAAAACTCACAAAAAGGAGGTCATTCAAATCTGCTTCGACAATCTTCCACCACCCTTCTACATCAAATTGGTGGAGCTTCTTTTAGTTCGCGCACGCGAGGTTGAGGCTGAGGACGTGGACGAGGAAGAATCAATCTAATTGTTGAACGGACTAGGTCAACCATCAACATTGGTGATGAAGACAGTTCTGAAGAAAAAATAATGATGACAAAATAGAAGAAACCTCAGTACGAGATATCTTTAGAAGATACGGAGAAAAGTGAATATGAAATAAAGTATGATCGGATAAACCACTATGTGAATACTATGACCCTTACTCTGATCTTCCCGAGAGTTTAGAGGTCAAGTAAGTCCATAGTGTTTGTTCAAAATCGATCAAATTTTATCATGCTTCTACCTCTGCTAATGTTGAAAATCATGTAAATTTGGATGATGATCCTAACAAATTAATGGAATTGCCTTTTGGTTATTTTTTGCCTTATGTACAAAAGTTAGTTCAACAGGGACATTTGCCAAAACAAATGCCAAAAGGTAAACTACAACTTTTTGAAAAATTATGGAGTGTCAAACGTCAAATTTCAAACTCGAAAGAGGGTCTTGGATTTGGTACAAGGGGACCAGTCGATGATTTAGAATTTTGCATGGTTGTTACTAGTAAATCAGGAGAGGATTGCCTTGATATAGAGGCTGACTCTACCAATCAGCTAATAGAAGATGTTCCACCAGAATTTGAGGAGGAAATCAAGTCAACTATTGATGAATTGAAAGAAATTAAACTCGGAACAAAAGAGTAACCCTGACCTACCTTTGTAAGTTCTTTACTCAATGATGAAGAATCTTTAGAATTGATCAAACTATTAAGTGAATTCAAAAATTGCTTTGCCTGGAGTTGTGATGAAATGTCAGGATTATCAGCAGAAGTAGCATTTTATAAACTTGGGGTGGACAAAGATATGACTCATGTAAAACAAGCCCCTAGAAGAATGCGCCTCAAAATAGAACAACAAGTCATAGCCGAGGTGAAGAAATTAATAAACGTTAACTTTGTGCGGGAAGAGCAGTACCCCACATGGTTAGCTCACATTGTTCCAGTCAAGAAGAAAAATGGATAGATACGAGTTTGTGTTGATTTCAAATATCTAAATAAAGCATGTCCAAAGACGAGTTTCTGCTACCAATACCAGAAATGATGGTGGATATCGCTTCTACACACGAAATTTTCTCCTTCATGGATGGATTGTCAGGGTACAACCAAATCAAGATGGATCCCAAGGATGCAGCATTTATAGCCTTCAAAACACTGATTGGAATTTTCTGCTACACAGTGATGTCGTTTGGGTTAAAGAGTGCTGGAGCTACATACCAACGAGCAATGACAAAGATTTTTGACGACCTCATTCACAATCAAGTTGAATGCTACGTGGATGATTTGGTCATCAAAAGCAAACAAAAAATAGACCATTTGTACGATTTGAGGATTGTGTTTGAATGGTTACAACTATATGACCTTAAAATGAATCCCTTAAAGTGTGCATTTGGCGTTACCTCCAGAAAATTTCTAGGATTCGTTGTCCGTCATCAGGGAATCGAGATTGACCCGGATAAGATTAAAGCCATCTTAGAAATACCTCCTACAATTTTAAAATAACTACGTTCCTTCCAGGGGAAGTTGGCATATCTAAGACGCTTTATCTCTAATCTCTTCGGTAAGTGTCAACTCTTCTCGGCATTATATAAAAAGGACGCCTTGGGAAGAGAAATGTCAGCGGGCCTTCGAGGATGTTAAATAATATTTAATGACACCTCCTATTTTGGCAGGCCCTATCTCAGGGAAACCTTTGATAGTTTATACTGCGGCCTTAGATGACTCTCTTGGAGCCCTCTAAGCCCAAGTCAATGATGAGGGTAAGAAAACGTACTCTACTACATAAGTCGACGTCTAATACCGACGGAGATGAGGTATCCAACTATTGAGAAGCATTGTTTGGCTTCAATTTTTTCCGCCCAAAAACTTAGACATTACATGCTTTCTCATAAGATTACCCTAATTTCAAAAGTTAAACCGTTGCAATAATTGATGACCCGACCAACATTCTCTGGATGTCTAGAAAGATGAACGATGATCTTATTGCAATTCGATATAACTTTTGTTCCCCTCCATGCTATCAAGGGACAAATTCTAGCAGACTTTCTCACTGCACACCCACTGTCAGCTGGGTCCCCTCTCTACGATGAACTACCAGATGAGCAGTGTTAGAATTGGAATTCTCCAGTGCGTAACACTGGGAGATGTACTTTGACGGTGCTTCATCAGCCAGAAAAGACAAAGAATCATCCACAGTCATACCAAGCAAAGTAGGGATTAGTTTGATCTCTATCACACTAGATAAGGGTATGTTGAGGTTCTCATACCACCTGATAGAGCCGTGCACCAACAACGAAGCATAGTATGAAGCTTTAATCATCGGATTGGAGTTGGCAGTCTCAAAGGATATAACAAACATTGCCATTTACGGTGACTCTCAACTCGTCATACAACAAGTCGCTGGACAATGTAAAATTTTGAAACCAAGACTAGCAAAATATCGCTGATACGCGATGAAGCTACTGGAGCAAATCCCCTAAGTGACTATCTACCGGATTCCTATGGGATATAATGCACATGCTAATGCTCTGGCGAAACTCGCTAAGGAGTTGGCGTGTCCCCCGGAGGATTTCATTGAAATCATAGTACAAGGAAGATAAGTTTTGTCTCAAATCAACCTCAACACTCTACACAAGCTCGAAAAAGAGGAAACCATGATTGTAGTTGTAGATATCAACTAAGATTGGCGCAAGCCATTAATAGAATATTTGCATACTGAAAAGTTCCCAAAAGACGAGTCTGAGGCACATCACTTTACAAAAAAGGCTATGTCATACACCTTGGTTGGTGGTGTCCTATACAGAAGATCGTTTGATCGGATGTAGCAACGATGCCTAAGAAAAGCCGAAGCACGAAATATCGTTAAAGAAGTACATGGCGGATTATGTGGCGCTCACCAATTAAGACCAAAAAAGAAAATGAAGATCAAAAGACTCAGATATTATTGGTCAGCAATGATGTCCGACTGCATGGATACAGCCAGAAAATATCACCAGTGCCAAGTGCAAGAGTGGTCTTGCACCAACCTCCAAATGTGTTACATCCAACTGATGCTTTGAGGCCATTCGAGTGTTGGTGCACGGACATAATAGGTCTGATAGACCCTCCATCTTTTAAAGGACACAAATTTATTCTCGCCGCTATAGACTACTTCTCTAAATGGGCAGAGGCACTATCGCTATGAGAGGTTACAGTACATCATGTCCTCCAATTCTTCAAACGCCAAATCATCTACTGTTTCATTATACCACGCAGAGTAATCTCTGACAACGGGATGGCATTCAAAAGTATAAAAACCAACAACTTCATCAAACAACACAGAATAAATTGGAGATACTCTACAATTTACTATCCTAGATCAAATGGATTGGCTGAGGCCTTCAACAAGATATTGGAATAGATTTTAAGGAAAACACTCGATGAAAATAAAAGAGATTCGTACAACAAATTTCTAGAAGCTTTATAGGCCTATTGGACAACATTCAGGACTCCCACTCAGTTTACACCTTACATGCTCGTGTACGGGTCCGAAGTCGTACTGCCACTAGAAATTCAGACGCTATCTCTCAGAGTCGCAGTTGCCAATCAACTTACAACATAGGAAAGTACAAAGCTCAGACTTGAAGAACTAGAGAATCTTGAAGGAAAATGGTTTGAATCACAACAACATTTGGAGCTTTATCAAGCAAAAATGGTGCAAGCTCATGACAAATCGGTCCGCCCAAGGACATTTAAAGTTGATGACCTCGTCCTTGTACTCAAAAGGCCTATTCTTGCACTCTGTAAGATAGGTGGAAAATTCAAACCAACTTGGGAGGGACCATTTATCGTTGAAAAGTTCTACACAGGAGGAGCCTGCCAATTAGTAGATTTTCAGGATGAAAGACCCATGTTGTCAATCAACGGATGATACCAAAAAACATACTACGCAACCTGACGTTGCTTATCACTGCTTGATTTGAAAGTTGTAAAATTTTGATTGTACTGGGGGTTATCTATATGACCAAAAGTCTGTGACCGGGTCAAAAAATTTTGTAATTAACCTCAATTTAATGACAAGTTTGGAAAATTACACACTGTAATTCTCTTTTCTACCTTTAAGTTTAAATTTAATATTCTACTAAATTAAACAAAATAAATACATAAATAAATAACTTCTTCACCAAAATAAATTAAAATTTTCTTTAACTAAAAAACTATATTTTGTTCTTGTTCAAGCTAAGTTTCAGCTCACTGATATTTTTTCTGTCATCTACAGAAAAATGTCAGGTCAGAAGCTGATCTTTGCCTTCAAGGATGGCTAAAACCTTGCGCTTGATGAGGAGATGACACCACAAGGTGGCATTATTGACTTCGACATGGAGTTCAATGTAATCGACATGGGCTACGAAGGTCCTCTAATGGATGTAGTCAGCAGACAAGAAAAGGAGGGACTGCCCTCACTTTTGAAATTCAGATCCAAAAGCAATCCCTCGCTAAAGGGGAAAGAGGTAATAAGACAACATGATCCCATGGAAGGAACCTGTCGTCTACCATCCATGGTAGCCACTCCGGCCGGAAACTTGGTTGCTGCTAACAACGGTAGGATATCGTTTGCTTTGCTATAGAGAACTCAATGGATAAATGCCAACCGTCGTAAGCACAGAGCTCTCTTGAGAGAAGAAAAGAGACATCAACAACAAATAGAAAACCAACTCATCCCCATTCCAAAGGGACACTTCTATAATCCGGATATGAAGGAAACTTCTTCCAGCCTGCCCACCATAGATGCAGAGCCTAAGTATGTTCAAGAGCCAGAATTACTGCCAGCCTTGGATGACCTTTGTGCGGGTTGCTCTACTTGCAACGTTGAAATACCGCTACAAGCATCAGCTACAGGAGCTTTTGTCGATTATCTGAACTGTAATGTCCTGCACTTGGATCATTTCATCACTCTTGAAGAATATGCCTCTATTGAAGATCAATCTCAGACCAACGATTGCCAGATGGAGGGGCCATACGTCCCAATGGGTACAGAACAATATGACCCATAGTATACTAAAATGTATGTTCTAATGAATGCTGAGTCATACATCCTGTTAGAGGTAACACCGACACCAGTCTGGATTCCTGTCAACAATGAAATGAGGGAATGTCCACGTCAGCCACCCGTCCTCAGCACAACAGAGTATTATGAAATCAGCAAAGTTAACAAAAGTAGCTTTAAGTTCTATGAAGAAGTCCGTGGAGAACTCGTCAATATATTGGAAGGACTGGAACTGTATACTAGGGCCTTTTCACAAAAAGATGAACAAAGCATTCTGGATTGTATCTTTAACTTAAGAGACAGAGGTCGAGCAGGCTTGCTCATGGAAAGAACCTACTTTGAGCCAAGGAAATGGATGAGAGGAAAGGGAAGGATTACAATACAATGTGGGGTACTACTACAATTTCATGAAAGACAAACAAGGAAATCCTCTCAGGATTCTCAGGTACGTTCAAGTGGATCTGCTGCCCCCGATGATCAAATGGATGATTAAACAAATGGTTCGATGGAACATACTGCCAATTGACTCTCTCCCAAACAGTTGCATCATCAACATATATGACGAGGGAGACTGCATACCTTCTCACATTTATCATCACGATTTTGTAAGACCCTTCTGCAAAGTCTCATTCATGAGTGAAAGCAATATTCTCTTTGGGAAGGAAATTGAGCCATCGGCCCCGGTGAGTTCCAAGGATCTGTAGAGATTCCCTTACCAGTAGGTTTAGTGCTTGTTCTAAAAGCAACGGTGCATACGTTGTCAAGCACTCCATTCCCGGAGTACAATGTCGTAGGGTGTCTGTGAATTTCTGACTGATGGACAACAACAAAATACCGTTTGGATTTTAGCCAGATCATGAAATCGAAGAACTGCTGCCGTATGAGCTATAAGAAGGTTTCACCTCTAGGCGCACATGAAGGGAACTCTTGTCCTAGAACGAGGTTCAGAAAGTCAGCTTGATCACGAGCTCACTACGCATGGGGACAGATATTTAGAGGGTTTCTCTTTCTTCTCTACTACATTATATATATGATATGTATCAGACATGATCAGTTCTACTCGACATGACACATTCCAGATGTAGCTTCATGCAGGTTGCATATTGTACTAATTTTGAGGCATTGGCCTACTTTTCATCTGTAACATTTCATTGAAGCAGATTAATGAAATTCCTTTCAGAAAATTTGTCTGATTGTTCAATTGCCCTTCTCCGTGCGATGGGTAAAAGCTATTGAACCATGCGTTGGTTTGCAACTACAGTGAACGAAGAACAAAATAACAAATGTTTTATGATAAAAAAGAAACTTTCAAATGAAAAAATGATGAGAAGAATATAAATTGTGATAAATTTAAATAAAAAAGTCACTTTTGAAAAATTAACTAGCTAAAACTAAAATTTGAAAAACATATTTTTTAAAATTAAATTTGATAAAAAAAACAAGAAAAGAAAATAAATTTGTTGAGTGGATTCTCTTGATTTCAGAGTTTCTTACTCTTAGCTCGCGCAGCACGACTATCCTTGTCTGCATTAACTTTTTGCATCACCGCTGAGTTGCACATTCTGCACAAAACCCCACAAAATTTTGCACAAAAAAAATGTCAACCTCTTCACATGCCACATATCTATAAATTCAACACCACAAACTATTTAGAAGTATCAATTCTCATTTTGAATCAGTCACTACTTTCTAAATCTCCCCTTCTGAGGTTGGTCCCTACCTACCGACGCTCTCTCTTGTGATTGACCCTTACCTGTCAATTCTCATTTCAAATCAGTCACTACCTTATGATTCACCCCTTTCGAGTACGGTCCTTACCTTCTGATGCTCTCTTTTGAGATTAACCCTCACCTATGACTTCTCATATTTGAATCAGTCACTACCTTTTGATTCACCACTTTCGAGGTCGGTCCTTACCTTCTGATGCTCTCTCTTGAGATTGACCCTTACCTTTCAATTCTCATTTAGAATCATTCACTACCTTCTGATTCACTCCTTGTGAGGTTGGTCTTTACCTTCCGATGCTCTCTCTTGAGATTGACCCTTACATGTCAGTTCTCATTTTGAATCAGTCACTACTTTTTGATTCACCCATTTTGAGTTCGGTCCTTACCTTCTGACGCTCTCTCTTGAGATTGACCCTTACCTGTTAATTCTCATTTTGAATCAGTCACTACCTTCTGATTCACCCCTTTTGAGGTTGGTCCTTACCTTCTGACACTCTTTCTTGAGATTGACCATTACCTATCAATTATCATCTTTGAATCAATCACTACCTTCTGTTGCACCCCTTTCAAGGTCGGTCTTTACCTTTCAACGCTCTCTCTTGAGATTGACCCTTACCTGTCAATTCTCATTTCAAATCATTCACTGCCTTCTAATTCACCCCTTTCAAAATCGTTCCGTACCTTCTGACGCTCTCTCTTGAGATTGGCCCTTACCTGTCAATTCTCAAATTTGAATCAGCCACTACCTTCTTATTCACCCCTTTTGAGGTCGGTCCTTACCTTCCTACGCTCTCTCTTGAGATTGACCCTTACCTGTCAATTCTCATTTTGAATCAGTCACTACCTTCTGATTCACCCCTTTTGAGGTCTGTCCTTACCTTTCGACGCTCTCTCTTGAGATTGACCCTTACCTGTCAATTCTCGTCTTCAAATCAGTCACTACCTTTTGATTCACCCCTTTTGAGTTCAATCCTTACCTTCTGACACTCTCTCTTGAGATTGACCCTTACCTGTCAATTCTCATTTTGAATTAGTCACTACCTTCTGATTCACCCCTTTCGAGGTCGGTCCTTACCTTATGACGGTCTCTCTTGAGATTGACACTTATCTGTTAATTCTTATCTTAGAATCAGCCACTACCTTCTGATTCACCCCTTTCGAGGTTGGTCCTTACATTCTAACGCTCTCTCTTAAGATTGACCTTTACCTGTCAATTCTCATCTTAGTATCAGTCACTACCCTCTTATTCACCCCTTTTAAGGTTGGTTCTTACCTTCCGATGCTCTCTCTTGAGATTGACCCTTACCTGTCAATTCTCATCTTAGAATCAGCCACTACCTTCTAATTCATTAGTTTCGAGGTTGGTCCTTACCTTCCGACTCTGTCTCTTGAGATTGACCCTTACCTGTCAATTCTCATCTTATAATTAGACACTACCTTATGATTCATTACCCTTTTGAGGTCGGTCCTTACCTTCTGACGCTCTCTTTTGCGATTGATCACTACCTTTCAATTCTCATTATCGAATCAGTCCTTAACCTCTGATTCACCCTTTTGAGGTCGGTCCATACCTTCCGACGCTCTCTTTTGAGATTGATCACTACCTTTCAATTCTCATTTTTGAATTAGTCCCTAATTTCTGATTCACCCTTTTGAGATCGATCCTTACCTTCCGACGCTCTCTTTTGAGATTAGTCACTACCTTTCAATTCTAATTTTTGAATCAGTCCCTAATTTCTAATTCACTACTTTTGAGGTCGGTCCTTACCTTCCGACGCTCTCTTTTGAGATTGATCGTTAACTTTTAATTCTCATTTTAGAACCAGTCTGTAACCTCTGATTAACCTATTTGAGATCGGTCCCTACCATCCAACGCTCTCTCTTGTGATTGATCCTTAAATTTCAATCCTTATCTTGGGATTAGTCCCTAACTCCTGATTCCTCTCTTTTCCTGGTCGGTCCTTAACTTTCGACCCTCTTCTAAAATTAATACCTGAATTTCAAATCCCCCTGAGGTCAGCAGTTACACACTGATTCCCATCCTCTATAAATTCCTGAAATCACATAACACAAAATCAACTCTCCAATCCCCAGTGAGAGTCCCTACTTCTTGACTTTGATCAGATATTCACCTGATATATTCCCCAGCGGAAACAAATAGCACACACAACTCTACACATTTCTTCTAGGTCTGTTGACTTGGGAGTCTATATTGGTTTTGTTGATCTTGTCGGTCAACGCCAATACATGCGGAGTGTTTGTCCGACACACCACACCTATTGGGGGTCCAGTTGTTGACCTCACTTTTGGTTGAGGTCTAGTCTTTCTCTTTAGTAGCCTAGGGTCTAGCCATAGAACTTTCCTATTGACTATTCCTAGAGAACTAGCAAAAGGCACCCTCGCCATTAGAAATTCTAAACTCTTCATTGCTCAACTTGAAGTTCCATATATTGGTCCTAACCTCTAGCACTTAGTAGGTGGGTCATTATGGGGGAGCTCAAAGAGAGTTCTTATAGGGTTATTTGACCTTAGCGTTGACCTTGGGTGTTGGTCTAGAGCTAAGGTACTCACTTCACTCACAATCACTCACTACTCTAAACCCAGAATTTCCTGACTTTGGTCCCTTGAGCCTTTGGGAAACTCATGAAGATGGTCCCCTTAACCTAGGCTAGGGTTTAGCTAAGACCGATACATACAGAACCCAAATGGGGTTTCCATTGATCCATGACTTATGTTTGGTGGTTAGTTCCCCAATTTTACCCAAAATACTCAGACTGGCCATTTGCTCCTAAACACCCCCAAATTACCTAAGTACCCTTGAAACCCTAAATTTGGCCAAAATCCCAAATTTACCCAAAATACCTAAATTTTTCAAAAATCATTTCAAACTTTTTGAAAACACCCAAATTACTCAAAATCACCAATATTGCTAAATTACCAAAATGCCCCTCATGGGCCAAAGATTTCAAAATTTTGAAAAAATCCCAAAAAATACCAAAATATTCAAAATATTTCTAATTTCATTTTTTTCAACTAGCACATGACCCAATTTGGCCAATTTAACCATCTTTGACCAAGACCCCCAAATTTGCCTTTAAAGGCCCAAATTTCCCCAAATTCAACTCAAATGTCCAACAATTTGATCCCAATCTCCCCAAATTTTAATCCAAAACTCAAATTCACCTTAAGTGTGACCAAAATAAACCAAATCTAAGCTCAATTGGCCCATGCTTTGAGCCCAATTTTAATTTAGTTCAAAGCCCCATTTTTGGTCGCATGACCTAATCTCATCAAATTGAATGCCTTGACCCCAAAATTGGCACCCAGTTTATGTTGAAAACTCTTCATGAGGTTCTTAGTGACCATTTTCAACCATAAATTTGGACATAGTCCAAGGCTAACCCAATCTAGACCCAAGTCTAGCCCAACATGCCCAAATTGACCAAATCTCCAAAATCCTTCAAATTGACCCTCTAATTGAACTCAAAACCCTTTTCATCCTTCACTAAAATTGTTCATTACAATCACTTACACAAAATGCAACATTTATTTGAACCAATTGACATGGCTAACCTAGTTCAAACCTAATTTTTGGTCATTTGCACCCACTTGGACCCATGCACTAAATGTAGTCTAACCACCCCAAAGCCATCAAATTAATGACTCCACATCCATTAGTTGGACCCTAGGACAGAGCTAAAACATGCCTAACCCAAGCTAAGTGAGCCATGGACATATGGTCCCCTAAATTAAGGGATATGTTTTCCAAATATGCTTATTCTTAAGATCTTTTTGCCAAAACTAAACCTTAGCCCATTAAATTGCTGTGACATATTCCCCTGGGTTCCTTGAGCTCCTAGCCACCTCCCCTTGCTATGGTCGGGCGGCCTAGTCGCCAGAGATGCCAAAACCAAAAACCACCTCCTCTTGAACTTCACCCAAATCAAACCAAGAGGCCAACTCACCCAAATGAGATGTTATAGCCTCTCTGCCCTCCACCTATGCAACATTTTTCACCCCTCAATTGGCCATGACAGCCCCCCCTTAGCCATTTTTATAAAAGTTCCCCCCCCCCCCCCACGGCCATGAGAGGTTTGCTAAAATTTTCTCAAAGAGAGACCTCCCCTCCCTGAGCTTCCTTAAGACAAAGTGCAATCTAATCACTCCATTGCCCTAATTCTTCTTGTGTAACCCTAATTTTGAGCTAAAAAATTACGACAGAAATAAGACATCCCATAAAACTCCACCAAACTCCAATTAATTGTGCCCACACCTTCACAATATAAAGAGAAGGTAAAGCCCCATCGAATATCCCTCTGAAAGAGCCCTTAACATAGCTCTAGACAAACACCTAAAATCGAGCTTGATCGAATTCATATTTAGACCTTACACTACAGCAAGAGGCTCAATCCTTAGCCTCCTTGGACCTCAACGAATGTGCCGAGCATCTCTGATTGATGTTTCCCTTCTCAGAGCCAATGTATTAAACTTCTTCTCCTCCCGAGCTTCTTTTGATTCTCCATTTGCTTGAGCTTAATTTCATGGCATCTTAATTGTATGGATATGCTCCTCTAGTATATACGAGCATTAAAAAAATTCACTTAATTTGGTTGAGAAATGAAGGAGATATCACGCTTGGAAGATGGACGGTTCTCAAGCTAGGCTATCGGGGATGATGATGGAGCGTCGTTCGATCAAGCGTGTATCTGATGGATGGTAAAGATGAAGCCGGATAGAGCTTCAAGACATAAACCGCGGGCCGAGTCAGCACTGAAGTGGATGGCGGCGTCGAACGGGAGCACGCCGTGTAGATTTTGAAGCTGCCTAGGATGATGTGGCGCTGCACATTTAAATAGATAAATAGGGAATTAAAAAATTCAGAAAATGACCCTTAATTTCAAAAATCCATATCTTGGTGTAGAGAAATCACAAAAATAAAAAAAAATACCCTCTTGCTCGGTGAGCAGAGGAGAACAATGTGGATTAATTTTTGTGTCCATTTGATGCATATTTGATTTTTAAAAAATCAATTAGGGTTAGGAGTCTTTTGATTCTCATGCATATAGGCATTTCACCATAGCTTGAATTTTTGGCATGTTGTAGCCATTGTCAAGGGGAACATTTTTGAATTTTCCAAAGCTAGAGAGTACCTCTAGATAGAGATCCATATTTTTCATGTTTATGTACATATTTGCTTAAATTAATAATAATAATTAGCATCTTGCTTAGAAAAATCCAAGAAAATTTGGAAGGTTTATGATGACTAGAGAACCTTTAGGAAAAATTCTTACGAGCCAAGTCATTCAAAATAAACCTAATTTACCTAACCCTAAAACACTAAGGTAATTAATTTTGGAAAACCAAAACATCAAAATGACTTGATTTTTTATCTCCACTATTGTTTAGGATCCAGAGAACTCCCCATAAAAAATTCAAAGCATTTTGAGTCCATTTGATGCCCTGAATTGAGTTTTTAAGTTAAATATCTTTTTTGGCACTAAACTGATTTTTAATGATCAAAATATAACTAAAAAATTATGCAAACTTATTTTTTGAGCTCTCTGTGACTAGGAGAATTTTATAAAAATAAAATGGTGTTTAAAATAAAAACTTCTTTTTTAAGCCCATTTTAAATATTTAAATAATTAAAAATTCATAAAAATCACAAAAATAATAAAATTGATGGAAATGTTCTAAATTGTTTTCTAAGATTTTAGAAGTAATTAGAATATTTTTCCTGATTTTATAAAAAAGATATTGTATTTTGAAGCTTAAAATAAATTTTAAAGGCTAAAAAATGGATTTCCACTAAAATAATTCCAATAAATCAAAGAAAAATAAAAAAAATATAAAATTTGCTTCTATGGATTCTCTGACCTCAGGGATATTTTTTGAAAATGTAAAACTTAATTTTCCACCTTTAAAATATTTTATATTTAATAAGTACCTGAGAACTTAAAATAATTATAATAATTCAAATGAAATTCAAAAAATCATGAAATTTTGTACTTGATTTTGGGCTTGATACCAAACCTATCAAAACTTCAAATTGACTATCCCAAAAACTTACCTGAGCTCTAAGGAGAAGATCCCAATCAAAATTGGCCCTTGTCATAGTCTCTACCCAACTGATCAGTGAAGTTGTGACTCCTTCTCAATGAGTTCATATACATACTTGATTTCAATCCAAATTGAAGCAATGACAATCTTGTTGAACTCAAGACAAAGCTCTAGAACTGATACACCAAAAATATATGCATTTTTATACCCTTATTTTATACCTATTTTTAATGATAATGCACTTTAATGGAAGGTATTTTGATGTTTATTTGCAGGTTGTTGATTTTTAGGGTTTAAAGCAAACAGAAAGCAAAAGGGATGAAATTTGGAGTCAAAATGACGTTTTTGAAGAAATGCTCAGCGTTGGTAGCGCCGACAGAACAGAACAAATTAATGCGAAGATTTTTTACTCAGCGCCGACGGTGCCATACCAGCGCCGACGGTGCTAAAGGCGGTGCAGAACCTGTTTCTAGAAGGTTCGGTGTATTTGAATGATTTTTTGAAGAATTTTTGGAGGCAACTCTTGGAGAACCAATATTGGGCTCTATTTGGGGCCGAATTTCATCAGAAAAAGCGCTCCTCTATGTTTTTCACTCCTCTACTTTCATTTTTCGCACCACATCATTCCATTTCACTTTCATATTAGAGTCAATTAGTGATTTTGTTTTCATATTTTAGAGTATTTGTGGTGAGATTTAGTGTGAAACTTTCTGTAAGAGTGTTGGAGAAGGAGAAAAGTGAGAGATATCTTCTTCCTGCATTTCTAAGGAAAGGCTACAAAGGATTTTTTTTTAGAAAGAGTCTTTAGATAAGTATTGTTTGTTTATTAGTGTTGTATGAATTTGTTTTTATATATGAATTTTTTTTTTGTTATTTCTTTCTCATGAAATCTGAGTAGTTCCCTCTATCTTTCTCCCTACTCTGAGATATGGTGAAATGAAGATATAATATAAATGTGCCAAAATTAAATTGTAAAATATATTGTGATGATTTTTCAACTCCGAACTTAATTTATGTTTTGATCTGACCAATTGAATTGTTTGTATTGTGAAATATATGATCCAAGAAATGGAGTATGAGTTCAACAACAGAGTCAGGATCACATTTGATTTCATGAAGGAGCACATTATTTATCGAATTAAGTGCAAATAAATAGGGAAATATTATTTGTTGGGTGTAGAATTGGAGAAGCTTTAGGGTGACAGACTAAAATCTTCATATCATTCGTAGTGTTTAAAAACTGAAGCGAGAGCTAGCCTTCAGATGAAGGGAGGTGGGAGCTCTGGAATGGGAGATGGTATCCTCCTCGCCTAGCCACGAATTTAGGGACTAAACACTGCGATTAGCCAATGATTTTCTATGCACTGTATCAGGGTAGAGAATTAAAATTACTCCTATTTGGCCAATACATATTATGAACATTTATCTCATCTCATTTTATCATAGCCTTATTGTAGTGAGAAGGATATTTTTCACATAAGAATCACCGTTACATAAACATAGTTAATAGATTAGAATTTACTGTTTTAAATCTTGCATATTTGATTTGATAATAGTTTAAAATTTTAATTTTGATTACATCTCAACAATTGAAATTAGTGATAGTGATTTCAATTGACTTTCTGTGAATTTCCTAGCAAATTTGTCATTTCTAATTTATACTTTCCCTGTAGGATCGATATTTGGGGCTTAAAAAAAAAGTCCATTATTACTTGATAACAATATGTATACTTGCATAGAATCTGATTATTAATTGATTATATTTAATTAAATTTTACACAATCCATCGCAATAAAAACTCGAATCAAGTTTTGGGCGTCGTTATGTGGGGAAGGTAACGGTTGAATTAAATAGTTTTGATAAATTAAGAAATTTAGAGATAATATATATACCATAAAAATTATTATTAAAAATTAAAAATAAATTAAAAATAAAAAATCCAAAAAGAAATATTTTTATTAGTGTGTTTTACTTTGCTTGTTTTATTTGTTTATGTGAAATATTGGATCTGAAGGTTAAGTACCTTACAATTCAGAATTAGAACGTACTATTAGAAAAATTCAAAAATAACAAAAAGAAATTAAAATTTTACAAGAAATGGAGAAAAACTTAGATAATCCAATAAATTAAAATCAACAAAGACCTTTATAAGATTATGTGAATCCGACAGCAGATGACTTCACTTGACTATTTAAAATCCTGATGTTGTTGTTAATTCATTTGAGCTTAAACCTACTATTATCCAAATGGTACAAAATAATCAGTTTGGAGGATCACCTACTGAAGATCTAACTTACATCTTGCTAGTTTTCTTTAAATTTGTGCTACATTTAACATGATGGAGTGTCTAATGATGTTGTTAGGCTTAGAATTTTTCCTTTTTCATTAAGGGATAAAAGCAGAGTGTTTAATTATGTTGTTAGGCTTAGACTTTTCCCTTTTTCATTAAGGGATAAAGCCAAGGCTCGATTAAATTCATTAGCACCTGAATCTATTAGAATTTAGGGAGAACTATCACAAAAATTCTTGGCAAAATATTTTCCACCCTAAAAAATCACTAAGCTTAAAAATGATATTACATCTTTTGTCAGTTTGAAGGGGAATCAATATATGAAGCCAAGGAAAGATTAAAGATATTCTTAGGAAATATCCACATCATGCTTTTCCAAATTGGTTAATAATTCAAACATTTTACAATGGATTAGTAGGATCACTAAGATCTATTATAGATTGCTGCTGCAGGTGTTCATTAATGTCAAAACCTTTTGATGAAGCATATTCTTTAATTGAAGAAATGACTACTAGTAATTTTCATTGGCCCTCTGAAAGGGTAAATCCAAAGAGAGTAGCTAGTTTTCATGATTCTGATGCAATGTTTATTTTGGCATATTAAACTGCTGCTATTTCTAAAAAGATTGATCAAATGAGAATGGATTATTCTCAAGTACCCCCAGTATTAGAGGAGAATTCACTAGGACAAATTATTGATACTCAATCATCTTATGAAACTTTAAATGCTATAAATAATCGAAATAATAATCCGTATTCCAACTATTTTAACCTTGGTTGGAACCTTAATTTTAGTTAGAATAATTATAATAATTTGGTGATTCCATTCAAAAATCTGAACAATCAAGGAAATCTTAATTTTTGACCTTATTATCCTTCGAGATTTAACTCCAACCCTGACCCACAAGTTTAGGAAAAGAAGTTGACAATGGAAGTAGTAATGTTGAGTATGGGAAATTAAATACAGAATTAAGGGGTTGCTGTTAGAAATATTGAAAATCAATTAGGACATATTTCTACTGCACTTAGTAATAGACCTTTTGGAAATCTTCCAAGTACGGTGAAAGTTAATCCAAAATATCAAAATAAAGAGTAAATTAAAGTTATTCAATTACGAAGTGGATAATAAGTTGAAACAAAGATCCAAAAGAGAAACTGAATTTAATGAAGAAAATGAAGAAATGGAAAATGATTAACAGCAAAATTAACAAACACAGAGCCTATAAAAAAGCCATTACCTCCATTTCCTCAAAGGCTGAAACAGAAGAATAAAGATAAACAATTTAAAAAATTTTTGAAAATCCTTAAGAAGTTAACGATAAATTTTCCTTTTGTTGAAGCTTTGGAACAAATGTCAAGTTATGTTAAATTTATGAAGGATGTATTAAACAAGAAAATGAAGTTTACAAATCATGAGACCATTGCACTTAGTGAAGAGTGTAGTGCTATTATTCAGAAAAGGATGTACTAAATAAGAAAAGGAAGTTTACATATCATGAGATCGTTGCACTCAGTGAAGAGTGTAGTGCTATTATTCAGAAAAAGCTTCCTGAAAATTTAAAAGATCCTGGTAGTTTTTCTATACCTTGTGCAATTGGAGAAAAGTTTTACAGAAAAGCTTTATGTGATTTAGGAGCGAGTATCAATCTTATGTCTTTATTAATTTTTAAAAATTTAGATTTAGGAGAAATTTCCCCTACTACTGTAACTCTTCAATTAGCTGATCAATCAATAATTTATCCAAAAGGAGTTATAGAAGATGTGCTAGTAAAAGTTGATAAATTTATTTTCCCTGTAGATTTTATAGTATTGGATCTGAAGGAAGATAAGGAGATTCTCATTATTTTAGGGAGACCATTTCTCGCAACAAGGAGAGCTATAATAGATGTGCAAAAAGGAGAATTAATGATGAGAGTTAATGATCAAGAAGTGAAATTTAATATAGCAAAAGCTATGAAATATCCTGCAATAGAAAAAGATAATGAATGTTTCAGGATGGAAGTAGCTAATTATCTAAGTAATGAGCAGTTTAAGAATGAATTTAAAGAAAAATTAAAGCAAGGAGAAATCTTTGATATTGAAAATGAAGTAAAATAAGAAAATTTAGATTATATTCAGGGAAAATAAGAAGCATTAGACTTGTTGGAAAATGATAGTAAAATCTTATTCCTTCAAGTATTAAACCATCTAAACTTGAATTGAAGATATTACCTGCCCATTTAAAATATATATTTTTAGGAGAGTCATCTATATTGCATGTTATTATATCTTCTGAGTTAACTAAAATTCAGGAACAAAAGTTGATAGAGATGTTGAAAAAGTATAAAAAGGCTTTTGGATGGACTTTAGCAAATATTAAAGGAATTAGTCCTTCAATTTGTATGCACAGAATTTTATTAGATGAACAGTATGAACCTAAAGTGGATCCTCAAAGAAGATTAAACCCAATAATGAAAGAAGTTGTTAAAAAAGAGAATTTAAAGTGGTTAGATGCTGGAATTATATATCCTATTTCAGATAATGCTTGGGTAAGCCCAATTCACTGTGTTCTGAAGAAAGGAGGAATGTTCAAGAAAATAAGAAAAAAGAATTAATACCAATAAAACAATTAACTGGTTGGCAAATTTGTATTGACTATAGAAAACTAAATATGGCCACCAGAAAAGATCACTTTCCTTTGCCCTTTCTAGACCAAATATTAAATATATTGGCTGGAAACAAATACTATTGCTTTTTAGATGGATATACCGAATATCACCAAATTCCAGTTGCTTCAAAGCATCAAGAGAAAATAATTTTTACAAGCCCATATGGACCATTTACTTTTTGTAGAATGCTTTTTGGACTATGCAATGCACTTGCAACATTTCAAAGATGCATTATGCCAATTTTTAGCAATTTTATAGAGCATGGAATAGAAGTGTTTAGGGATGGATTTTTTGTATTTGGGACTTCATTTGAGTTATGTCTCAATAATTTAGAAAACATTTTGAAGATATGTGAAAAAATCAACCTACTCTTAAATTGGGAAAAATGTCAATTTATGGTTGCAAAAGGCATTATTTTTGGGCATAAAATTTCTGAAAAAGACATGGAAGTAGATCCTGCAAAAATCCAAGTTATAGAAAAATTACCACCTCCTAATGATGTTAAAGGGGTGATAAGTTTTCTAGGACATGCTGGTTTTTACAGGTGCTTCATAAAATTTTTTTCAAAAATAACTAAACCCCTATGCCAAGTTTTCGAAAAAGATATGAAATTTGATTTTAATGAGAAATGCATAACAACATTTGAATTATTAAAGAAATAATTAATCATTGTACCTTTAATAAAACCACCTGATTGGGAGAAACCATTTGAAATAATGTGTGATTCTAGTAATTATGTTATTGGGGTTGTATAAGGACAAAGGCACGATAAAGTTTTTAAAGTTATTTATTGTGCTAGTAAAACTCTAAATAATGTTAAACTAATTATACTACTACTGAAAGAGATTTACTAGCTATTGTTTATGCCTTTGATAAATTTAGATCTTATTTAATTGGAACTAAATGTATATTGCATACAGATCATTCTGCTATTAAATACTTGATGCAAAAGAAGGATGTTAAACTCAGATTAATTTGATAGATACTTCTATTGCAAGAGTTTGATTTTACCGTGGTAGATAGAAAGGGAAATGATAATCAAATTGATTATTTATCTAGAATAGAAATAGAAATATTAACTAATTTTGCAAATGAAATTTTAGAAAGTTTCCCTGATAAACATTTATATCGTATTGATGAAATGTATGTATCGTGGTACTCTGATATAATAAACTATATTGTAAGCCACATTCTACCACCTGATATCAAGAATTCACAATTAAATAAATTTATTTATGATTCAAAAGACTATTTTTGGGATGACCCATATTTATATAAATAATGTAAAGATTTAATTATTATAATATGTTTGCCTTTTGAAGAAACTCAATAAACAATTGAAAGATGTAATGATTTTGAATTTGGAGGATATTTTGGAACAAATAAAACTGCATATAAAATTTTTCAAGCTAGATTTTATTGACCTACTATTTTTAGAGATGTTAATGAATATATTAAAATATGCGATAGATGTCAACGAGTAGGAAATATTTCTAGAAGAGATGAAATGCCTCTAAATTACACATTAGAAGTTGAAATTTTTGATGTGTGGGGATTAGACTTTATGGGACCTTTTATGCCTTCATTTGGAAATTTATATATATTACTTGTTGTTGATTATATGTCTAAGTGGATTGAAGCTATTTTTGTGCCTAGATATGACACTCGGAGTGCTTCTAAATTTTAAATTAAAAATATTTATTACAATATATGGAATGCAGAGAGTAATCATTACCGATGGAGGATCTCATTTCAGGAATAAGAGAATAAAAAAATTAATCAAGAAATATGATATAATGCATATATTCTCTACTACTTATCATCCTCAAACCAGTGGTCTAGTAGAAATATCAAATCGGGAAATTAAACTTATTTTAGAAAAAAGTTGTAAATCCTTATAATTTGGATTGGTCTGCTAGACTAGATACTGCTTTATGGGCAAACAGAACTGCTTATAAAACTCCTATAGGAATGCCCCCATATAGATTGATTTTTAGAAAAACATGTCATTTACTAGTAGAATTGGAACATAAAGCATTTTGGGATATTAAAGAATTTTATTTTAATTTAAAGGATGTTGGTGAGAAAAGGTTTTTACAACTCAATGAACTTGAGGAGATTAGAAATGAAGCATATGATAATGCAAAAATTGTTAAGAAGATATTTTAACCCGGACAAGAAGTTCTACTATATAATACAAGATTGATATTGTTTCTAAGAAAACTAAAATCTAGATGGTTAAGACCATTTAAAGTGATTAAAGTCTATCATTATGGAACTGTTGTTATTAAAGATTCTAACACTGGAAAGATATTTAAAGTTAATGGGCATCGTTTGAAATATTATTTTGAAGGGCACATACCTCAATTTAAAGAAGTTTTAATGTTAAGTCAACCCAACTAAACAAATGGTATGTCAGGCTGACAACGTTAAACCAAGAGCTTTGTGGGAGGCAACCCATACGTATATTGTTATGTATTACTATTTAGTTTGTTAAGTGTCTTATATATTAGTAGATGATAATCCTACACAATTTCATTTATTATAAATTAAGTTAAATATTGGTATTGGAGGAAAATTTGGAATTGAATTGAAAAAAAAAATGAAAATCACAATTTTGGCCACTGGCGCCGACGACACCAGAATGGACTCCGATGGGAAGCGTCGACGGCACCAAGTGCAGTTGGATGGTTTTGGATGACTTTAGCGGGCTTTGACGCGATTTCACTTCATAATAACTTCTGGGATGAGTTTAAAAAGTCTTAAAAACATCCTTGGATGCCTAGTAACTTCCTATTTTTGGATTACATGGCTTCCAATTCTAGAAATACTTTGAGGTATGGAGTTTTCAACAAAATAAAGTTTATTAGTTTCGACGCACAGTGATTATACGATAAAGTTATTATGAAGAGAAGATTGATCAAGGAAAGAAGATTTGTTAATCATGGAGTGATCAATCTTACTGTTCCAATTGATAAAATCATTCTATAAAGGCGTTGGGAAGTTCTGAGTTACATTAAGTCTATGGTTTTTGTACCTGTGGTGAAAGAGTTTTATGCAAACTTATATAGAATTAATCAAGATGTTATCTCCGTACGAGGTAAGGCTGGACAATTTACTCCTGCAAGGATGTCAGGCACTATTTTTGGTGTGGGGTTTGTCCGTAAGAAGCTTTCGGTCATCGGAATTGAAATCCCGTTGCCCGCTTCGGAAGGACGTTTTAAAAAATTTTAGTTAAAAGATGAAGTCAAACTGACCCCATAATTTTCATAAATCGATCAAATAAACTAAAGAAAGTTATGACATCCGTTTGATCTGTGAAACCAATGTATTGGGTTTAAAAATTTTAGTTTTGAAAAAGATGAAGTCAAACTGACCCCATAATTTTCATAGTTTAGGTTAAAAAAATTTTAGTTTTGAAAAAGATGAAGTCAAACTGACCCCATAATTTTCATAGTTTAAATATAAAAGTTTTAGTTTTGAAAAAGATGAAGTCAAACTGACCCCATAATTTTCATAGTTTAGATGAAAGATGTTTACCTCAAATCCTGTATCTATCCCGAAGGATGAATGTAGGAATTGAGGGTGAGGTTTGATCAAATAAACTAGAGAAAGTTATGACATGAAGGATGAATGTAGGAATTGAGGGTGAGGCTCGATCTACCTCAAATCATGTATCTATCCCGAAGGATGAACACAAGAATTGAAAGTGAGGCTCGATCAAACCTCAAATCCTGTATCTATTTCGAAGGATGAACACAAGAATTGAGGGTAAGGCTCGATCAAATAAACTAAAGAAAGTTATGACATCCGTTTGGTCTGCGAAACCAATGTATTGGCCGACAAGTT
>JXCR01144514.1:0-37493 GCA_002079205.1 Phalaenopsis hybrid cultivar
CTCTTAAGGTATATTGTTGCAATAATGTTCACACAATACGTTACATAATGTTTGCCTCTTTAAAGAATATGGAATGATGTGTGGTATTACATCACGATTAATTTATGATGTAGAAACAATAAGCACTATCTTGTATTACATCACGATTAAAAATATAATAGAGATAATAAGAAATTTACAGCCCGTTTGGGGCAGCTTATTTGGCGCGGTGCGATCTGAAAATGCTAGATAAGGCGTTTGGAAACCGCGGCGTGGCAACGTTGCTTAAAAAGTTATGTTAAATGTGGGCTGCGGGCTTGACCCCGCGACCTACTTTTCTTTGCGAACCTATTACTCGAATGCCCCTCGGTGCTCCCCTCTCACTGCTGCCCTCTCTCTCGCGGTTCTTCTGCCCTAGTTTATGCCTCTCTCGATCACTACTCTCTCATGTCTCTCTCTGGTGGCAACAGGTTGTCTCCTCCTCTCTCTTTTCCCTCCAATCTCTGGCTCTTTGTCTGTTTATCGTGCTTTTCGTCCTCCCACAGTATCGCCTATTTTTTTTTTTATGGAATGACTTTCTCTCTGCGATTTATGGCTTTCTCATTTGCGGTTTAAAGTGAGAATTTGTGTTTTGTTATTTCTGGCTTTCTCATCTGCGGTTTAAAGTGAGTATTTGGATTTTACGATTTGTGGCTTTCTTTTTATAATTTGGAATTTGCATTTTTCTTTTTTGTGGCTGAATGTGACATGGAATGAGATTTTATCTTTATCTTTGATGTTTGATTGCGAATATGCAAAATAGTTGAAAATGGGTGCTTGTTGACCTCATTTTGAGGTGACTACTCTTTCTCTTAGGATCCTAGGATCTAGTTCTAGGAGTCTCATTGACTATCTTAAAAAACTAGAATTGAGACCCACCCTTTTTAGAAATTCCAGCCACTTCTTATTTTCCTGTGATGTCTCAAAATCATCGTCTTATGGACGAGCGGTTAAGGGCTATTGTGCGGAAACTCAGGGAGAAATTCCCAATAAGATTTTAAGCCCTAGGAAAACCTTCTCAAGACTTTATCGTCACATACACACACAAAATGCACAAAATTCACTACGTTGCACAAGATCGAACTAAAATTGAGCTTAAAGGATGGGTGAAAATACGAACTTCTCCGGACGACCTCCGATGACAAAATCGACTGCGATAGCACGTCCAGGACACCAATTTTAGCCAGGAAAGACACACATATTGTTATAATTTCCGACGCGAGAAAATCGCACGCAAATCGACAAATTTGTCAAAACGACATCTGACGATGAAATGGACCGCACTAGCGCGTCTGGAACATCAAAATTGCCTAAAAAGGATATTCAATTTTCTACAATCTGACGCACAAATGAAAATACATAAATCAAATTTTATTTTTAAAATAATTTAATATTTTTATATTTATATCATATATTATAATTTTAATTTTAATCCAAAACCCTATTTAATCTATTTCACCCAACTCACGCTTCCGACCTCTCCTCTTCGCTCGATCCAGCCCCTTGAGCCCTAGTTCACACTTCTCCTCTGCCGTTCGCGAACGAGCCCGAACCTTTCTGTCCCGCGTCTCCTCTGCAATTCGCGCATGAGATGGCTCGCCTTCTTCTTTCCTCACACGCGACATTCCGCTGCCATTCACGCACGCGGCTCACCTCCTCGACCTCTGCTTGATCGAGCGGCTTTCCAACGGAGAAATTCCACCTGGCCGACTCTTCCTCTGCCCTAGGCTGCCTTTCCTCCTGCCTTAAGTGCTTCTCCTCTTCTCCCTTTACCTAATTCAGCTACCAGTGAGGCTGGTAGGTGGCTGATTCTTCCCCTCTCTTCTCTGCCCATAAAAAACTTCTTAGATTCTCTGTGTTGGGTTGTTGAAAATTTTGAGAGTGAAAGGGAGGTTGTGTTTTCACTGTTTGAAGCTTTTAGGAAAGAAAATTCTGCCAAAATCCTTTTTAAACTACGTTTTCGTGCGCTGGGAGTGTGGAGCATTCACTGGTGGCTGTTTCTCGAAGCTTTAGGAGGAAGGCCCTATTGAAATTTCTGCTTGGCTAGCTTTTTGTGTGCTGGGAATTTAAAGGATTTGTTGGTTGCTACTTTCTTGAAGCTTTTAGGAGGAAGATTTCTGTGGGAGGCATTTTATTAGATCTATCTTACTTTTTTTTTGCTTTAAATCGGCATTAAGAGGTATTTATCTTCCTTCCTCTTATTTGCAACATTTTTGATGGTATCTAAAAATACTTCTTTGCTCTTTTAAAGCATGTGAAAGCTTCTTTGGTCTTAATGTGTTCCACTTGGTGGATTTGGGGGTTTGCATCTTTATGAGGCGCATGTGCACGGGTGTGGTATTATCCTGTTTCCTAACTCTAAGACATGGTTTTATGCATGTTAAAATGTGATGCGTTGCTTGGATTGAGACATTAAGCTGGTTTATTTTGTTTCTTTAAAAAAAAATGATAAAAAAAAGGAAGGGATGAAATGTGGGAGATGTTTCGGCTAGCCTTGGTATGGAGAGGTTTGATAGAGCTTGTTACTTTGCCCTCATTCAATTAATTTCTTAGCTTTGATGTTTGCTCTTTTAATCACTTCATATTCACAAATGGTAGTATGGCATGTGGAAGTAAAAATCTAGGCCTGTTTCGAGATTTGAGCATGGATTCTTGCTAGGGTTAGTGAGAAATGAAGTATATATTGGCTGCTTTTATTCTTTTCTTTGTTTAAAAATGTTTGGGAGTATGATATTGGTGGTTTAAAATGCATGTTTGCTCCTCTGGAACATATGTTGGAAGAAGTTATTATAGTTTTCATGCTTAGAATGAATATTGGAACTCATTTCGATATTAAGGAATATTGGCTTTAGATGCTTATCTATTTCTTGTTGCCTATCATCACGATACAAAAGCTGGAAATTCACTATTGATTTGAGCCTTTATAGGGCTCGATTTAGCCTCTACTTTGACCTGTTTTTGAGCCTTTATAGGCCACAATTTTTGGCTCATTTGGGACTGCATATAAGCTGAAAATTTTCTTTGTTTTGAGCCTTTATGGATTTCGATTTTGGCTCCTTTGAGAACTTTTTGTGGTAGACTTGGGCTGAGTTTTAGTTCATTTCAAAAATGCATAAATGATAAGAGTATAAATGGAGATGTGGCTTTATTTTTTTCGTCCTTACACTTCTCGGTTTTTGCCCCTCATATTGGGCTGGGTTTGGCTCCTATGCCTTTCAGTTTTGCCTATCTTGAGCAGATTTTTTTTATGTCCGTTCAAAAATATAAGTGTTGGATATATTTATGTTGGTTCCCTCATTTGTCCGGACTTAATTTGCCCTTAGCTTGGGCTCGGGTTGGTTCTTTTTATTGGCTCAGTATAGGCTTGTTTTGAGCTTTTTGATTGGATATGTCTTGGTTGGGTGTTCTTCTTCGATGCTCCTCTTAAGATATGATATTTGCAATCAAGTTTGTCATCCCAAAATTCATGAATTTCAATACCTATCTCTATGTGAGAATGTTTAATTTGAGCATTGTCATGTCTTATGGGAAGAAGGTGGGATTGGTCCTAGTGATCTATAATTGCTTGTCCATTCACCCTCTTATGTATATCAAATACTATGTAATGACGCTACTCATGGTGGTTTCCTTTTTGTTGCTTTGGCCGTGAGCCTTACTTGGTGCTGCTACCTTTGGGGCCTTCTTCTTTGCCTCCACCTGTGGGTTTATGCTGTGATGGCCTTCCCTTTCTTGGCTTTACCCGTGAGCTGGTTTTTGGGGCTTGGCTGCTCTCGTTCTTGCCCCTACCCGTGGGCTTATGCTGTGATGACCTTCCCTTTCTTGGGTTTACCCGTGAGCTTAAATATGTGGTGGCCATTCCTCTTTATTGCTGCCTCTGGTTATGAATATTTATTTGATCTTATAGCTCCATGATTATATGAAATGAAAATCTTTTAAATGAAAGGGAGAAATTGAAAGGATTTGGGAAGAGTATGAAATTGTTGTTTGGAAAAGAGTTTTGGAAGTTTGATATTGAAATTTGGATAATACGAGTATCACATTTAGGTTCAGGATTGGGTGTGTGAGTGCATACAAGGGATGGAGTCATGAGTACAGTATCAGGTCAGTTTTGAGCTCATTTCAATTTATTTGAAACAAGAATTGGAAAGGATACCCTTTCAGGGTTAATCCAATTATAAAACTTGAGAAGATGATATCTTCTGGATTGATTCAAGGATCCTGAGCTCTCTTTTCTAGATCTTTTGTCAAACTTTTGAGGATTGCTTCACCCTTTTACCCTTTCGATCTTTTGGGTGAATTAATTTCTCCTCTCTCATCCTCATTTTTATTCTTTTTTTCCTTGCTTCTTGGTTCAATTTTCTGTGCTTATGTGTAATACATAAGTACTCATGTATAGTCTTTTGCTATATGTGAAACTATCAAGCAAGGTCGCAAGTAGGTCGGTTTTATTTTGAGGCGTAGGGTGATGATGACAAAGACACGCCGGTGGTAGAGCAGAATGATATCTCATCCTACAATATCAGGACTCAATTCTGGGACCTGATGAACTGTATAATGAAAGTATCATTCACCGACATAAGACTAGAGGGGGACCCGTACCTTCTTAGGTTGTTGGTAGTCCTAGGCCCGATGACGTGATCGACTTATGGACAACTATACATTTTAAAATTGATAAAACAAATTGATAAGAACAGATATAATATTTATAAAAAAATATTTTCATTACAAAAATTGATATGACTTTTCTTTTGTATGCTTGAAATATATGTGCATGCTAAAACTTAAATTTTAAATATGTTACAATTGGGTTGTCCACTTGTTGATTACCGATCCTGAACTAAGGAGTACCCTCCTAAGTTAGGTTCAGTAGGACATCATTCTAGTGGAGTGGCGGGCTTTATACATCAGGGTGATCGAGTAGTCTTCGACGACCCTCGAGTACAAATATGTATATATATATATATATATATATATATANTTCGATGTTTTATGCACTTCTCTTATTTTTGTATAGCTTGTTTAGTGTCCGACATTTTTAATAGTTGTTTTATTTTTCCCTATTTACAGCATATTTTCCAAATGGTTGATGGGGTTGTGCATGTTTATCCGAATGCAAATTGTAAGTATCTAAGTGTACATTTTGATTCATTGGCCCCATCCATCGCTTTTCCTCTCCCCTGGTCTTATCTAGGGTTGTCAAATCGGGTTCGCGGGTCAGGTTCAATTTTGGCCCAAAATTGACCCAACCCGAAACTACTTGATACGAACCTAGCCCGAATATTAAACAAACCAGGAAGTCCAACCCAAACCTGACCCGTATAACCTATTTAACGTTAGTCATAACTACTATTCAAATCGATTGTAGGACAATTTCAGGTCGATTTTGTGTCAATTTCGGGTCAATCTTAGGTCAATCTCTATTAGGCAGGTCAAATTCAAGTCAATTTTGCCATTTTGGGTCAATCTTAGGTTGGTCAATCAAGCCAAAAACGACATGAAAATTTAACTGGGTTTGGATTCCTAACGCGAACTTGACATGAAAATTATTTGGGTCAACCCGAATTTGTATTTTTTGAGCGAGTTCGATTCATGTTGGCTTGTATGGTCAATTTTTGATATGCCTAGTTTTGCCAACCAATTTTTGATATTATAGTTTTCATATTCTTCAGCTAAAGAGAGGATATATTCTGTTGCTGATGCCACAACCTTTTTTACGGATTTGCATCACATACTACGGGTACTTGCAGCGGGAAATATCCGAACTCTTTGTCATCATCGATTAAATCTTCTTGAACAAGTAATGGCTTGACTAATCTGAAACACAATCTAGTTTCTTTTGTCAACTTGAAACTTTACTTGCATTTTTTGTCCAGTCATTCTCTTAGCGTCTTTTTTTTATTATTTATTTATTTATTTTTATTTCTATGATACAGAAATTCAATCTTCATTTGATGCTCAATGCGGATAGAGAATTTCTTGCGCAGAAAACTGCACCACATCGTGATTTCTATAATGTTAGGAAGGTTGATACTCATGTTCATCATTCAGCATGCATGAACCAGAAGCATCTTTTAAGATTTATTAAATCAAAGTTGAGGAAAGAACCTGATGAGGTGCAATTATTATTATTACTATTATTATTATATTCTTGATAATTTTTTCTTTCTTTCTTGCAATCATTTGATTACTGATAATTATGCTTGTGTTATTTAATAGGTTGTAATTTTTAGAGATGGAACTTACTTGACTCTAAAAGAGGTTTTTGAGAGCTTAGATTTGACTGGGTAATTCTCATATTTTCACTTTTGTCCCATAAAGGTGCCTATATGCTTGTCTTCTTTCTTAATATTTCATTTGCAAATTAGGTATGATCTTAATGTTGACCTACTAGATGTTCATGCTGACAAGAGTACCTTTCATCGTTTTGACAAGTTCAATCTCAAGTACAATCCGTGCGGCCAGAGCAGGCTTAGGGAAATTTTCTTGAAGCTGGATAATCTCATCCAAGGTATACTTTTTTTGGGAAATTCACATACATATCACACAATTCTTGTATATATATATATATATATCTATTTATCTATCTAACACCTATGCATGAAAAGCTGTATTTCACTTTTATAAAGGTAGTGATGGTGGTATTTTTTATGCGATATTAAAGATATGAGTGGTATGCATGTAAATATGAAAGTTTAGGTGTTGGATATGCGTATGCATAAAAGTTATGTGATATGTACGTAAATGCCCTTACCTTTTTTTTTCCTCTTCTTTCCAATTACGCAGAAGTGCATGATTTTAAATTCGTATTTACTTTTAACAGAATTTCTTTATTTATTTTTTTTGGTTAGAGAACTCTCTGCTTGTGTTCTTGTACTTTTTTCATTCTATTTTCCTAGCTAATAAATAACACCAAGATTTCATGAATTACTGCTATACTTTCACCATGTTTACTGCACCACATCGTGATTTCCTTTCCAACTATAATTATTCAACCAATCTGAACTTATATATTTCGCTTACATCGAGTCTCGATTTGTTTGATATGTGCAAATGTACAAGTTTTGTAGCTAAAATGAAAATAATGAGCATATATTTTAAAATAGTTAATATTTAGCTTTTATGTACATGTTCTTCCTTAATTTTGTTAGCATTGACATAAGAAATTTTTTTTTTTTTTTTTCTGTTTCATTTGCCAGGTCGTTTTCTTGCTGAACTGACAAAGCAAGTATTTTCTGATCTGGGTGCAAGCAAATACCAGGTGATTTCAACTTGCGAGGCTCCTTCTCTATGCCATATCCATTCTTTTTTATTTATTATAGTTATGCATATTGTTTTCCAGTTTGTTGTTGAAAAATTGATGGAAATCACCCTTATATAGTTTTCGTATGCTTATCTTTCACCTCCATGTGAAATTCCATCTCGTTTTTTAGTTGCATAAAGTAATTAAAAAAGTCATTAGGGTCTTGTATACTTGATGTGAATATTTATGATTAAGCCTGTCAATGTTGCTTGATATTTACAAAAAAAAAAAAAAAAACAAGAATTGGCTTAGTTTAGCTAGTTTTTTAAACAAATGATTTGAATTTGAAAAGCATCATAAGTTCGTTTAATAAATGAGCTAAACATGGATGGGAACCAATTTGATCATGTTTTGGCTGATTGTAACTCGAGCTTATTATAAAATTATGAATATTGGATGATTGGTTGAATATAAATATAACATCCTTTTAACTTCTATTACTTAGGAAATTGTATGAAAAAAAAATAAAAGAAAACTTTTTCTTGCGATCTAACACTTTAATTTTGAAACTTTCAATGCATCTGATGTCATATAGGCTAGCTTCTTAGACATGTTCGACTCATGTGTGATCAATAGAAAATGCTCTGATCTTGAACTAGAGATTTTAAACTTTAACTAGTGTGCAGTCATACCATGGTTTGAATACATGCAATATAAAGCTCTCCTCTTTGCTTGTTTGAAAATTGGGGGATTTACGTACATAGCTCTCCAAACATTTAAAATTACATACCTCAAACACAAAATCTCATATTTACATTTAAAACACTCTGTTCCTGAAGTTAGCCAAATTTCACGGCTCCGTTGGACTGATATCAATGCTTCGACTACCAGTGAAAGTCTCCCACCTCATTTGCCTCCAAGCACTCCTCATTCACCATTTCAATAGATGCCTCGCCATGGCCTTTGCCTCTCACCCCATTGACTCAATTTGGAGGAGGGCCAGCTGGTCTTCGAGCTCTGAGAGGCAGAAGACATGTAGTTGCTCGTTCTATGCCTCCTCTAGTAGTTACTTTCTGACTCGATGGAGCCGCTGTCCTGTCTTTGCAAATGCTCGCTAGAGCAGCTTTCTCTGATTTGCAATAGAAAAGGAAGAAATGAAATATTAAAATCACCTGAGCTACATGACACGTAGCTGCTATAATATAACCCCGTTATTCCTCCGTTACCTATCTGCCTAAACTCGCATGGGAATGACAGAGTCGTACTGCCCCATTTGTTGGTACTTATGCTCCATTCTGCGGGTCCTCTATTAGATGATCACTTGTATGGCTAACTATTTCGAAAGTGATTCCCCTGTTTGGTCGTAGATTCGTCGCTTAAGTTAGTGATTCGTTCTTTATCTGATCTAAAATTATATTGTTCTAGTAGAACGAGAGACTGCATGTTTTCTGCCTTTCAGAGCTCGAAGACCGGCTGACCCTCCTCCAAATTGAGTCGATGGGGTGGGAGGCAAAGGCCATGGCGTTGGCATGGTGAGTGCATGGAGGCAAATGATGTGGGAGGCTTTCACTCGTTGTCAAAGCGTTGAGATTTGGCCGCGGGAGCCGTTAAATGGCTAACTTCAGTAATAGAGTGTTTTAAATGTAATTATGAGAGTTTAGGTGCAAGATTTGTAATTTTAAATGTTTGGAAGACTATATATGTAAAGCCCCCTTGAAAATTTTGCAAGAAGGTATGTGTCTCACATATTATGAGGCCCACTCTACCTCGAGGCATGCCTCGCCTCAATTCCGGCGAGGTGTACGCAATTTGTTTTAGTGGTTTCCTTAAAATAAGTAAAATAACTTTAATAAAAATTCCTCGCTTACCTATATGTTATATAACTGAGGGTGTAATTCAAGTTGTTGCTGTCAACATACTCATTGTTTTAAACTCTGATAAAATATTGAAGTTGGTGTTTGCAACACCCTAGCATATCACTCTATTTTTGTTCAACATCATTCTTATGGTTATTTTACAAGGGAGAGGACCTTTTTTTAAGAAGTTTGGATTTCTAGGTGTAAAAGTTCTCTTTTATGCTAATTTTGTTGGGTGCGTTGATGATAGGAAATCCACATTTGGATATTCTATGTTTGCGGGAGGTAATTTGGTCATATGGAGTGAAAAATAAATTGTGTTAACCAGCTCATATTGAGGCAAAATATAGAGCCATGACATTCTATATTTGTGATAATACGGGCTGAAATATTTCTTGGGGAAATTTGTTTCAAATTACTTGATCTATTATTTGAAATTGTTGTAATTAACCTCATATTTAGTGGTTTTGCGTTTCATGTCGGAACAAATTATACTGAAGTTGATAGTCATTTTATTGGAGATGTAGTACTTTCATAGAAAATTATAACTGTCCACGTTCCCAACTTTGAACTATGTTTTGCCATTGTTCTGGTTCTAGTTCAGTTTTTCAAGGTATGTAACAAGCTGAAGCTTAATTATATATTTTTCAGCTTGAAGGGGAGTGTTGGAACATACTAGATGGCAAATTGTTTTTTGAAAAGAAAAAACCTTATTTGTTTATTAGCTTGAGATACGATTTTCATAATTGATGCTATCTCCTGTTTCATTTGAAAAAGAACTTTTATATTTACTATATTTGCCTATTTTAAGGCATTCCTCCCAGTTAATTAGATACACAATGGATACTCCCTATGCAATTTTACACTTTTAATTCTTTAATTTTATTCATGATTAGTTTAATTGGTGATATAATCATTTATACTTCTCTTTAGTCTACATAAATAAATCTGTAAATTATTGCACTTTATGTTTGTTCTTTAGTTAACTCAAAGCCTCATTATTTGTACCTTCTTATTTCAGATGGCTGAGTATAGGGTTTCAATTTACGGGAGAAAGCAGAGCGAGTGGGATCAACTTGCAAGTTGGATAGTAAATAATGAATTATATAGTGAGAATGTTGTGTGGTTAATACAGGTATTGCTGCCCATTCCATTATGTTTTTTTAAGACACTATCATGACTATTTCATTCTTTACTCGATGCTTTTTTAGTTTGTGGAGTTTATTTCATTCCCACTCATTTAGTAAATATTTTTGCTTCTTTAATTTTGAATTGAATGTGTATATTATATATAAGTGCTATATGTTAGGATCTTGACTTGATAATTTAGTCAAGTGAAAATTTAAAATTTGCGGTCTTTTAGGATGAGTAGAAATAAAATTTTTTGTCAATCATATTAGAAGGTTGTTAGCTAATTTGTTTTTTAGATAACTTTTGAGTCAATATTTAAGAATTAATTAGATTTGAAATCATCTCCTTTAATCTTCTATATATATATATATAGTAAGGTTTGAGGGTTTAAGCTGTGCATTAATTGGGATTAAATCAGAGAGTAGCTTTTTTTTTTATATTAAAGTCAGAGTAGAGATATAAAATTAGCTATTGGAGTAATTAAAGAAGAGAGGGAGAGAGAGAGAGAGAGAGAGTGAAAGATAAGAGATTAAAAATGTTTTTTTACAATTGTGGAGTATCATCTGGATGTAGTGAAATCATGGTTGTATTTAAAGTTTTGTGGCAATCTCAAAGACATTTTGAAGCTGTATTATTAGGACTTTTAAATGGGTTAAATATTAATTAATTCTTTAATTTATTATTTTTTTCGTTCTGTTCTCTTATCCACATTTGCCTTGAAAGAGTTGGGGCATCTATCGTGGGGTTGAGATGTAAAGAATTATGTTGGCAACAACAACAAAGTCTTAATCCCACTGCATGTGGTCGGCAGCATGAATTCTTTTTCTCCATTGCGTCCTATTTACTATCATATTTTCATTTATTTCTAATAAATTAAAATCATTTTTTATACAATAAGCTCAAGTCTTCCAAGGTCTACGTCTGTCTTTCTTAACATAAGTCGAATCTAAAACATCTTCTCTCCTAATTGGATCTCAGATGGTCGATATTTAATGTGATCAAACCGTCTAAAATGACTTTCTCTAATTTTGTCCGTCACAGGAGCTACACCAACCCTATCACGAATATATTCATTAATGTGACCAAACCATCTAAGAAGACTTTCTCTAATTTTGTCCGTCACAGGACCAACCCTATCACGAATATATTCATTTATTTTTGTCTCTAAGTGTAAAGCCACTCATCCACCTAATCATTCTCATCTGAGCAACACTTAACTTTCTATCACAGGAGCTACACCAACCCTATCACAAATATATTCATTTCGCATTTTGTCTCTAAGTATAAAGCCACTCATCCACCTAATTGTTCTCATCTCGACAACGCCTTAACTTAGTATTATGCTTCTCTTTTAAAGGCCAACATTTAGTGCCATAGAGCATTGTAGGTCTCACCACCGTCTTATAAAATTGTCCTTTCAGTCTAAGCGGTACTTTTCTATCACACAAAAGGCCCGAAGCATTCCTCTACTTCAACCAATTTGAATTTTACTATTAACATCCCCATCTATATCACTATCGCTTGTACAACAAACCTGAGATATCTAAATCGTTCACACCTTTTAATAATTTGATCACCCAAAGTTACACTTCTGTCACAGCTATTACTACTAAAATTACATTCCATGTTGTTGACCTCACTTTTGGAACAACGGACCCAAGATATCTAAATTGTTCACACCTTTTAATAATTTGATCACCCAAAGTCACACGAACCCAAGATATCTAAATCATTCACACCTTTTAATAATTTGATCACCCAAAGTCACACTTCTGCCACAGCTATTACTACTAAAATTACATTCCATGTTGTTGACCTCACTTTTGGAACAACGGACCCAAGATATCTAAATTGTTCACACCTTTTAATAATTTGATCACCCAAAGTTACACTTCTGTCACGCTATTACTACTAAAATTACATTCCATGTATTCAGTTTTAGTTCTACTTAAACGAAGGCCCTACTACTAAAATTACATTCCATGTATTCAGTTTTAGTTCTACTTTAAATGAAGGCCTTTAGACTCCAAGATATCTAAATCGTTCACACTTTTTAATAATTTGATCACCCAAAGTCACACTTCTGTCACTAGAGCTATTACTACTAAAATTACATGAATGTATTCAATTTTTGTTCTACTTAAATGAAGGCCTTTAGACTCCAATGTAGACCTTCATAATTCAAGTTTTTCCGTTATTCAGTTTTAATTTTACTCAAATGAAGGCCTTTAGACTCCAATGTAGACCTTCATAAATCAAGTTTTTTTCCTGGGCTTTTTCTCTCTTCTTATCCATGAGAAGGATATCATCAACAAAAACCATACACCAAGGTACATCCTTCTGTAAATGTCTAGTAAGACCATCCATAACTAAAGCAAAAAGACATGGGCTNCTAACACCTTGGTATCATAAACCTATGCATGAAAAGCTGTATTTCACTTTTATAAAGGTAGTGATGGTGGTATTTTTGATGCGATATTAAAGATATGAGTGGTATGCATGTAAATATGAAAGTTTAGGTGTTGGATATGCGTATGCATAAAAGTTATGTGATATGTATGTAAATGCTCTTACCTTTTTTTTCCTCTTCTTTCCAATTACGCAGAAGTGCATGATTTTCAATTCGTATTTACTTTTAACAGAATTTCTTTATTTATTTTTTTTGGTTAGAGAACTCTCTGCTTGTGTTCTTGTACTTTTTTCATTCTATTTTCCTAGCTAATAAATAACACCAAGAAAGATTTCATGAATTACTGCTATACTTTCACCATGTTTACTGCACCACATCGTGATTTCCTTAATGCTGTATTTCCTTTCCAACTATAATTATTCAACCAATCTGAACTTATATATTTCACTTACATCGAGTCTCTATTTGTTTGATATGTGCAAATGTACAAGTTTTGTAGCTAAAATGAAAATAATGAGCATTCATTTTAAAATAGTTAATATTTAGCTTTTATGTACATGTTCTTCCTTAATTTGGTTAGCATTGACGTAAGAATCTTTTNCGATTTGTTTGATATGTGCAAATGTACAAGTTTTGTAGCTAAAATGAAAATAATGAGCATATATTTTAAAATAGTTAATATTTAGCTTTTATGTACATGTTCTTCCTTAATTTTGTTAGCATTGACATAAGAAATTTTTTTTTTTTTTTTTCTGTTTCATTTGCCAGGTCGTTTTCTTGCTGAACTGACAAAGCAAGTATTTTCTGATCTGGGTGCAAGCAAATACCAGGTGATTTCAACTTGCGAGGCTCCTTCTCTATGCCATATCCACTTTTTTTATTTATTATAGTTATGCATATTGTTTTCCAGTTTGTTGTTGAAAAATTGATGGAAATCACCCTTATATAGTTTTCGTATGCTTATCTTTCACCTCCATGTGAAATTCCATCTCGTTTTTTAGTTGCATAAAGTAATTAAAAAAGTCATTAGGGTCTTGTATACTTGATGTGAATATTTATGATTAAGCCTGTCAATGTTGCTTGATATTTACAAACNAATCACGCTTATATAGTTTTCATATGCTTATCTTTCACCTCCATGTGAAATTCCACTCTTTTTTTAGTTGCATAAAGTAATTAAAAAAGTCATTGGGTCTTGTATACTTGATGTGAATATTTATGATTAAGCCTGTCAATGTTGCTTGATATTTACAAAAAAAAAAAAAAAAAAAACAATAATTGGCTTAGTTTAGCTAGTTTTTTAAACAAATGATTTGACTTTGAAAAGCATCATAAGTTCGTTTAATNAATGATTTGAATTTGAAAAGCATCATAAGTTCGTTTAATAAATGAGCTAAACATGGATGGGAACCAATTTGATCATGTTTTGGCTGATTGTAACTCGAGCTTATTATAAAATTATGAATATTGGATGATTGGTTGAATATAAATATAACATCCTTTTAACTTCTATTACTTAGGAAATTGTATGAAAAAAAAATAAAAGAAAACTTTTTCTTGCGATCTAACACTTTAATTTTGAAACTTTCAATGCATCTGATGTCATATAGGCTAGCTTCTTAGACATGTTCGACTCATGTGTGATCAATAGAAAATGCTCTGATCTTGAACTAGAGATTTTAAACTTTAACTAGTGTGCAGTCATACCATGGTTTGAATACATGCAATATAAAGCTCTCCTCTTTGCTTGTTTGAAAATTGGGGGATTTACGTACATAGCTCTCCAAACATTTAAAATTACATACCTCAAACACAAAATCTCATATTTACATTTAAAACACTCTGTTCCTGAAGTTAGCCAAATTTCACGGCTCCGTTGGACTGATATCAATGCTTCGACTACCAGTGAAAGTCTCCCACCTCATTTGCCTCCAAGCACTCCTCATTCACCATTTCAATAGATGCCTCGCCATGNTAATATAAAGCTCTCCTCTTTGCTTGTTTGAAAATTGGGGGATTTATGTACATAGCTCTCTAAACATTTAAAATTACATATCTCAAATGCAAAATCTCATATTTACATTTAAAACACTCCGTTCCTGAAGTTAGCCAAATTTCACGGCTCCGTTGGACGGATATCAATGCTTCGACTGCCAGTGAAAGTCTCCCACCTCATTTGCCTCCAAGCACTCCTCATTCACCATTTCAATAGATGCCTCGCCATGGCCTTTGCCTCTCACCCCATTGACTCAATTTGGAGGAGGGCCAGCTGGTCTTCGAGCTCTGAGAGGCAGAAGACATGTAGTTGCTCGTTCTATGCCTCCTCTAGTAGTTACTTTCTGACTCGATGGAGCCGCTGTCCTGTCCTTGCAAATGCTCGCTAGAGCAGCTTTCTCTGATTTGAAATAGAAAAGGAAGAAAGGAAATATTAAAATCACCCGAGCTACATGACACGTAGCTGCTATAATATAACCCCGTTATTCCTCCGTTACCTATCTGCCTAAACTCGCATGGGAATGACAGAGTCGTACTGCCCCATTTGTTGGTACTTATGCTCCATTCCGCGGGTCCTTTGTTAGATGATCACTTGTATGGCTAACTACTTCGAAAGTGATTCCCCTGTTTGGTCGTAGGTTCGTCGCTTAAGTTGGTGATTCGTTCTTTATCTGATCTAAAATTATATTGTTCTAGTAGAACGAGAGACTGCATGTTTTCTGCCTTTCAGAGCTCGAAGACCGGCTGACCGTCCTCCAAATTGAGTCGATGGGGTGGGAGGCAAAGGCCATGGCGAAGCATCTATTGGCATGGTGAGTGCATGGAGGCAAATGACGTGGGAGGCTTTCACTCGTTGTCAAAGCGTTGAGATTTGGCCGCGGGAGCCGTTAAATGACTAACTTCGGTAATAGAGTGTTTTAAATGTAATTATGAGAGTTTAGGTGCAAGATTTGTAATTTTAAATGTTTGGAAGACTATATATGTAAAGGCCCCTTGAAAATTTTGCAAGAAGGTATGTGTCTCACATATTATGAGGCCCACTCTACCTTGAGGCATGCCTCGCCTCAATTCCGGCGAGGTGTACACAATTTGTTTTAGTGGTTTCCTTAAAATAAGTAAAATAACTTTAATAAAAATTCCTCGCTTACCTATATGCTATATAACTGAGGGTGTAATTCAAGTTGTTGCTGTCAAAATAGTCATTGTTTTAAACTCTGATAAAATATTGAAGTTGGTGTTTGCAACACCCTAGCATATCACTCCATTTTTGTTCAACATCATTCTTATGGTTATTTTACAAGGGAGAGGACCTTTTTTTAAGAAGTTTGGATTNATCAACATTCAACACCATAGAGCATTGCAGGTCTCACCACCGTCTTATAAAATTTTCCTTTCAGTCTATGCGGTACTTTTCTATCACACAAAAGGCCCGAAGCATTCCTCCACTTCAACCAACCAACTTGAATTNATCGTTCTCATCTCGACAACGCTTTAACTTTGTATTATGCTTCTCTTTTAAAGGCCAACATTCAATGACATAGAGCATTGTAGGTCTCACCACCGTCTTATAAAATTGTCCTTTCAGTCTAAGCGGTACTTTTCTATCACACTAAAGGCCCGAAGCATTCCTCTACTTCAACCAACTTGAATTCTACTGTTAACATCCCCATCTATATCACTATCGCTTGTACAACAAACCCGATATATCTAAATCGTTCACACCTTTTAATAATTAGATCACCCAAAGTTACACTTCTGTCACTAGACCCACTACTACTAAAATTACATTCCATGTATTCAGTTTTTGTTCTACTCAAATGAAGGCCTTTAGACTCCAANAAAAATGATATCCTTGAAAAATATGAGAGGACCCTTCTAGAAAATATTCAAAAACACTTAAGGAATAGTTATTTTAAGCCTTCGTTATCAAATTATACTGTGAATTGTTGATGACAGTGACAATATGGGATATTACATTTAATACAATATTTTCCACGACGAAATTTGTTTTGATCATTTAGTTGAAGTAACTTTATACATTTTCTATTTCCCAAAAAATTTATAAAGATAATTATAATGAGTAGGCTATTAAATAACTACTTACATAGAGAAAAACACCATAAATTTAAGAACACATAAGAAAAAGAAGTTTTCAAAGTGTATTAAGAGTGATGATATCAAGATGCTAGCTTTATACTTCTTGTAGATGGTGATCTCTTCAGAGATAATCATCATTATTGTCTATCGAAAAATTCGATGCGGTAGAGTGATGATTAAAATCTTAGTTTGCATGAAGATCCAATAGACATACACATAATAAAATTAGTTGGAGGAGACCCAAAGCTTTTATATATGGAGAAAATCTGAATGAAAAACGCCACAAGGTCTAACCTGATCAAAGCAATCCATTATAAATATGTAAGAAGGGGTAACACCCTTTTTTTTACAATTGGTGGAACATGATTACTACTTCACACAAAAAAATAACACTTATCAGTATATAACTTAAGTAAAAATGAATGGATGTTGGCCACTCTTTTCAGCCAATCATTTTTTTTTACTTAATCTTCTTATGACTTTCACTTGAACTAAAACTTGAGCTAAAACCTAATAGATCGAAAGTGAAAATCAAACTAAACTAAATTGAAATCAAACAATCAAATCAGAATTAAAATTTTTTGATCTTTTTAATTTAACATCAGATTCTCCAGCTTGTCTATTTATTTATATATCATCGTATGATTTTTCCTTTATAAATAAATCTCTCTTCTGATCATAACNATTCATGGGTTCTCTATTGACCATTTACAACAATCAATTTGGACTATACCCAAGGCTAACCCAAGCTAGACCCAAGCCTAGCCCAACATGATCAAATTGACTAAAATTCAAAATTCTCTCAATTTGATCCTTCAATTGAGCTCAAAACCACTTCCATCCTTCACAAAAGTTGTTCCTTATGATCCCCTACACCAAATGCAACATTTATTTGGGTCATTTTGGATAACCTAGACAAAACCTAAGCTTTGATCACTTGAACCCACATTGAACCCATGCACTAAATGTGACCTAACCACCCTAAAGTCACCAAATTAACTCTATAACAACCATTAGTTGGACTTAGTGACCAGTCCAAAGACCATGAACCACCTAAATCAAGCCATGGAGCAAAGGTCCCCCAAATCAAGGGATATTATTTCCAAAAATGCATGTGCTTAAGATATCCTTACAAAATTAGGTATTACTGCACAAAATTGCTGTGACATATTGCCCTGGGTTCTGTGAGCTCCTAGCCACCTCCCACTAGCCTGCCGGCCAGCCTAGTGGCCGAAAAAGCTCAAAACCAAGAGCCATGCCCATGACACCTCACCCAAATCAAGCCTAGAGGCAAGCTCAGCCAAACCAATTGAAGGAGCTCCTCTGCCCTCCACCTAAGCACCACAATGCATCCAAACTTATGCCCTGAGAGCCAACCCATGGCCATTTTTATAAAAACTCACCTCCATGGCCTTGGGAGGTGTGTTGAAATTTACTTAGAGAAGTCTCTCCAAACTTCCCACAGAACTTCCCTAAGATCCCCTCAGTGCATTCCAACCATTTTCTCCCACCAATTCTCATTGCCGGAGCTCAATTTTGAGCTTGAAACCTTACCGGAAACCAGGACAAAGCCCAATATATCTCCATAGTCCACCAGTACTAAATTAACTTCACCCACACCTTCACAATATTGAAAGAGGAAGAAGTCCCATCAATTTCNGCCAAAAGTGAGGTCAACAGAGTATTATTAACATTCATAGTAAATTTTTCATGAAGTTCTTTTTCATACGAAAGTTCTAATTGCCCTTCATATAACAAATTGCAATTCTTCTTGAAATGAATAGAGATTAAGAAATCTTAAATTTGATTGCTAAGTATTCTTAGACTTAGAGTTTGAATCTAAGTTATTAAAGGTTTTTCTTAAATTTTGTTATTTTTATTTATTAAACTAAAGTATAGAAGTTATAAGTTAGTCTCTATCCTAAGTCATATGCTTTATGTAGTAAAAATTTCACTTGAGGACAAGTAACATTTAAATTTGAGGGATTTTGATATACCAAAATAATATACTATTTTAAGTACCTATTTAATGCTTTGTTTTGGTGATATTATACTTAAAAAAAAGGTATTTTTGTGTTTTAGTTGTAGGTAAACTATTTTTAGGCATTTTGAGCAAAAATGACAAAATAGAGAAACTTGCAGTGAAAAGAGCTAATTTTGAATTTTGTCGCATCAAGCGCCAGATCAGCGGATGATGCTCCAAAATCTAAAGAGCTGATGCATGATGCGCAAGATCGGCGCATGATGCACTAGGAATGACTTTTTCAAATTAAGGCGGTTAGAGATAAATTTTGCTCAAATTTTTAAAGGGACACTTGTTCTACACACCTCTTGGAGTAATTCAATGCATCTAGACACTTTGGAAGGTTCTTTTATGAATGGATATGACTCTTGGATCAAATGACACATCGTTTGAATTCAAAAGAGTTGACTTTTGGAGGGAATTCTTTCAAGAGGAGGTTGCCCAAATTAAAGGAGAAGTCTTCATAGAGTGAGGGGGGCTTTTGTGTGTGACGTGAGGGAGAGAGAGAAAGTGGCGCGAGTTAGAGAGAGAGAGAAGAAGAAATTTTCTGTTAGGGTTGTAAGAGGAGAGGGAAGGTTAGAGATTTTTTCTTCATTACAGACTTGGAGAGAACTTGGGAGTGATTGTAAAGAGAGAAAGACTTGGAGAGAACTTCTAGGGATTTGCTTGGGAATGATTGTGAGATAAGCTGTATTTTTATTTCTTTTGTTTTGTAAACTTATTTTTATATATGAAATTTGTGTTTTATTATACCCTTCTTATGAATTATGAGTAGTCTTCTTTATACTTCTCCTTACTTTGAAGATATGGTTTTGTGAAGAATAGATTATGTTTTCCAAGGTTTTAGATGATAATAATTTGTGATGATTTGAACTTTGATCTTCATTTACTTTTCAATCTGGTCAATTAAAATGTTAAAACTTGTTGAGAGACATATGTTCTTAAATGAGATATGATTTCTACAACATAGGGAGAATCACATTTGATTTCATGGGAGAGTATGCCATCCATGGGATTAGGTGCAAATAAATATGGAAATAAACTTTGTTAGATGTAGAATTAGAGATTTTAATGTGACAGATTAAAACCCCTAATTTTGTTTAGTTGAATAGAAATTAATGCGTGATTGTTATCCCTCGGGGGAGAAAGCAGTGGAAGCTCTGGAGTGGCAGCTGGTATCCTCCCAGCCTAACCACGGAATTAAGGATCAAATTCTGGATTAATCAATGTTTTTTATAGCACTCAGAAGAGGGTAATGAATAAGATTGCTCTTATTTGTCACAAAATAATTTTTGTATATAATTTCAAATGATTTCTATTTCTTCACAAACCATATACTTATTGTAAAGGGGAATGATGCTTTCTTAAATTTGAACATTCCGTCACAGCAAAAACTTCATTTAATCTTCACAATTTTACTTTTGAAAGTCTAGTATTTAGTTTAGTTTAATTTCTGTAATCTTACATATGAATTTTAATTAACATTCACCTGAGTACTCAATTTTCAAACTTCGAACTTTACTTTTTTTTTTTTTTTTTTTTTACAAAATAATTTTCATATTTACTTTAGGATTTTCTAACTTCCCTATGGGATCGATATCTAGGACTTCATTAGAGCCCTTTATTACTTGAACGATGCACATACTTGCGTTGATAGTAAAAGGGAATTGACAATTTAAAAAGAGTTTTAAAAGATAATTTATTTTTATTTTTATTATGATTATATTGTATATTTATTATAAATCAGTTTACATCAAGTTTTTTGCGCCATTGAGTGGTGCCAACTCCTTAAATATTTGCATATACAAATCTCGTGTGAACAATGAAATGCAACGATTTTGAGATTATTAAGGAGCATGACTATACACTTTGTAAAAAACATGTATGAAATTTGATTTGAAAAACTCTATGTGAAAATTCAAAATATTTTCGAAAACTGTAAACCTTTATTTGAGTAACAAAATGTTAAGAATTACTAAGCTTACCCAATCAAAGAGCTTATGCCCAAATAAATCAAAATTTTTGTATTTGGGAAACATTACGTTGACTAAACATTTCTAAAATGATTTAGATAGTAACTACGTATTGTAAGAAAACTTTTGAGATCGACTGCATTTAGATGAACTAAAAAAAGATTATGCTAAAGCAATGAAAATGAGAGAGGTTTAATACTCTCTTTTGCTTAATAGAAGTAGTTAATTAGTAGAAATTAGNTTTTTTTTTGTTTTTTTATTTTTTATTTTTTTAAATGATGAAGAGAAGATGATTTTTCTGGAGCAATATTGTTATGTTGCGACGTAGGCTGCAGATGCTTTGCGCTAATTTTCACCGTTTTGATTGTGACGGCCAGTATTTTTCTTACATCTACAAAGAAAAATTATATGCTCGTGTGACCACTTCAAACTGCTTTAGTTCTTGTATTATTTTAATGATATTTGTTGATTTGGCCTTGCACGACGATGAAAAAAATAAGAAGATATTTTAGTTTCATGTTCGGCGGCATAANCCTAACAATGTGGTAATATACGACTTGCATTGAACCACCTGTGCTAGCTCTCAGTAAGGAAAAATTATTCCATACGGATCGGCCACCGCACGCAGCTTACGTGCGGTGCCCGATCCGGACTGTAAATCAGGTGATTTACGGTCCTGATGTATTTTGGTGGGCCCCACCTAAAATTTTTTTATTTTTTTTTAAAAAACAGAAATAATCCTGACCGTAGATCACCGTGATCTACGGTCAGGATCGGACACCGCATGCAGAGTGCATGTGGTGTCTGTATGCAATAATTTCTCCTCAGTAAGGTGTAGAAATATCAATCTGCATTAGATGGAATAATAAAGACTTAAAAATTCATATATATCATAGCGTGGAGTTATCACAACATAATGAATCATTATTTGAATTTAATTCAAAATTATATTTAAAATAAAATAAAAATTTAAATAAATGCGTAACAAAGATTGTGATTTCTTGATAATATAATTTTAGAAGTTTAGCAAATTATAATAATTAGGGACCTTCATCAAATTTTATATTGAATTTCGTAGAGGTTTCACACAAATGTTCGAATGTAATTTAATGACTAGAAGGAAATTTGACATTTCCTGATATTTAAACTTCTTAGCTTGTTTGTCAAAACTGGACTTGCTCAAATTAGTTATAAAAAACTATACAATAATTTTCTTGATGTTTATAATGTATTTTTGGGGTGTACAGCCAATTTTAACCTTACATTAAATATTCCTAATGGTTTAGTGATAATTTGAATTCAATTGTTAATTTAAAATTAAAAACATTTGAATTTGATGACAAGCGAACTAAATGAGTTCCTATCAACAAGTGGCAAGTCCTCCAATTTGATTTAATGCTACCGATTTGTTAAACCCAATCAACCCTTGAGGCACTTGAGACATAACAATTTGGAAGCTCGTGAGTCGATTGGCTTTTAGAAATTGAAATTGCGCTCAATTATTTTTGTTGGTCACATTTTAGTAATATTTATCTTAAAATAATTAGCTCTAAATTTATTTTCTTATGCTCATTAAGTATGAGGAAAACACTAGATAAATTTTTTTTTTAATAGATCAAATGCTGTTTGCAGGTCACTTCTGACTTAAACTTCGCAATACAAAATTTAATGCATAATTAACAAGTTTGATTTTATATCATTTTTTTGGGCATTTATATAACTACAACATAATTCATATGTATTGATATATATGACATCAAAAATTTTACTTCTTGCATTCATATAATCTAACTCTTTCTTATTATATAAAATTTAATATCAATTTAATTTGAAAAAATAAAATACATATTTTTATGCACAAATAACATAAAAATATACGTATAGCCCCAACCCACATAACATAATTTAATATACATATTAAACCCTACAGTATAATATGTAATTCCTAAACTACCTCTGATCGTATAACCCCAACCCACATAACATAACTTCCCGATTTGGATAGATTCTTCCGCTCCGCTCCGCTCTGCTCCGCTTCGTTTCAACGTCTGTCCCTATATGGTATATGAGTCATACCATAACAAATCTCCACCTTGGCGAATATCGAGCCCCTTAGGAGAAAAGATACGTGGGAGTTACACCTGCACCAATGTGGGTTGGACCGTCATGCTTCTGTTGTGCCCACGCTGATCTCAACCCACTAAATCCCAAGAGACGTACATCTTAATTCCAAGAGACATCTCTTCATTCCAAGAGACTCCAAATTCTGATATTATGAGTCATACCTAACAATATGCATGAAATTTAAAATTTAAAAATTATAGATGTTAATATATAAAAATTTAGTAACATGAAAAAATAAGCCTGTAAGCCCCTTGTTTCATCCGCCCGAACCTTGAACGCCTCGTGGATAGGAGACATATTCCGATGCGCTAGCAGCCGGTGAAAAAAAAGAGTTAATCAGCTGGTGCTTTCCATCCACCGTCCGTTATACGTCACCCCATCGCCGGTCATCCGGCCTTGACGACCCCGGAACTGACGGCTACGCCGTAACTACCGACCCAATCAGACCCACAGCCGTCCGGCCAATAATCCCGTCCTCGTTAATAGCGCCGCCTTTGAACGGCTGCGATTTGTAGCCGTAGTTTGCAGTTGTCTTATCCCCCAATTAAGTTATATTTTTCTCCCAGATAAGATTTTTTTAAGAAAATGTGGTTCTCAGTGTGGTCCCCCTCGAGGTGGACTCACCAAACACGCTTTTCCGGTCTACGCAACGGAGTGGATGAGCATCCTCGACTTGTTGCGCTCTTCCTTTATTTATTCTCTCTTTATTTTTTTTTTTTGTTTTTTTATTTTTTATTTTTTTAAATGATGAAGAGAAGATGATTTTTCTGGAGCAATATTGTTATGTTGCGACGTAGGCTGCAGATGCTTTGCGCTAATTTTCACCGTTTTGATTGTGACGGCCAGTATTTTTCTTACATCTACAAAGAAAAATTATATGCTCGTGTGACCACTTCAAACTGCTTTAGTTCTTGTATTATTTTAATGATATTTGTTGATTTGGCCTTGCACGACGATGAAAAAAATAAGAAGATATTTTAGTTTCATGTTCGGCGGCATAACTCGCCTTTAAAATTTTGTTTGGCATGATCGAATTCGACAACAATAGTCTTTTTGTTCCAATAATAAATTACAGTCATAAATAAATAGATAATTATCGTACGAGATTGTCACCCGACAGATATTATGTTCCGATGGAGACAATTTTTTACGATTTTGAATTGAATGATTCTGTTGAAAGTGACAGTTAGGATATATACGTTATTTTTATCCTCGCATCCATATGATTATAATTTTAAACAAAAAATTTTACCAAAAAAACTTTTCCTTAAAATATGTTTTTTTATCACCATAGTCAGAAAACTTCATAAGCTTTATAGAAACTAGAAGAAAATTAAATGCAAAATTTTTTTGCCTTATATACTTCATAATAGTCGCAATAGGTCAAATGAACATGTTATTTATTTGCTTGAGAAAATACCCTGAAATCTTCTTTTCAAATTAAATTTCCCAAGCTATTATCGAAATATGATTTCACATATTTGTAGCTCTTTTTTTGTACCACTCAACGCCTTTTTTAGGAATTGCAACAAAGTTTAATGGCAACCATCATCATACTTTTTGGTCATCATAAGTTCAAGGTTGTTTATGTTCTTCAATGGGATTAATGGATTTGAATATGTTGTTCACCCACCAAACATTTCACACTTAAAATAACATTAAACATCACTTTACCTATTGTAAACACAATTGTACTTCATTAATTTACCTCTTATATTGTTCAAATAATACTTAAAATATAATTTGAATATGCATTAAAGAAAGTTCAAGGACTGTTTATATTTGAAAAAGATTTAACAGAAAAATCATTAAATAAGTGTCCAAAAACTCTTAATATGGCTAAAATAATGTCGGTTCAATAATAATAATAATAATAAAATTGAGTATGGTTAAAGTAATTTGATCCATCAAAGGCTCAAATAGATTGAGCAGTGTTAAAATAAGAATCAGGTATTGTTCGAGCAGGGCTTAAAAATAATTTGAATGTGATTTAAATGTTGAGTTTGACTCAAAAAAAACTTATATCATACGGTAAATAATATTTTTTTATTTACGAACATTGTTTGAGTAATAACCAAGTAATGCTTAAATAAAGTTCAACTTTGTTTTGAACAATATTTGAGCATGATTTGAATGTAATTCAATCATAGTTTAAGCATGATTCAAATGTTGTTTAATCATGAATTGAATATGATTTAATCTTGGTATGAACCATTTTATTTTACATTCAATATTTTTTATGGAGTTCACTCATTTGTTCCCATTAAATATGTTTACTATAATTATATTTATAGAGGGAAATTACACTAGACTGGTTATTTGTAAAGTTGGAGGTTTCATATAGAAAGTGGTTCGATACAACAACAACAATAAAGCCTTAATCCCACTACGTGGGGTCGGCTACATGAATCCTTTTTGTCCATTGCGTCCTATTTAGTGTCATATTTTCATTTAGTTCTAGTAAATTAAGATCATTTTTATCACCATTGCGTCCTATTTAGTGTCATATTTTCATTTAGTTCTAGTAAATTAAGATCATTTTTAATATTGCATCCTATTTAGTGTCATATTTTCATTTAGTTCTAATAAATTAAGATCATTTTTAATAGCGTCCTATTTAGTGTCATATTTTCATTTAGTTCTAGTAAATTAAGATCATTTTTAATACAATGAGTCCTATTTAGTGTCATATTTTCATTTAATTCTAGTAAATTAAGATCATTTTTAATACAATATCTATTTAGTGTCATATTTTCATTTAGTTCTAATAAATTAAGATCATTTTTTATACAATAAGATTTTTCTCCATTGAGTCATGTTTAGTGTCATATTTTCATTTAGTTCTAATAAATTAAGATCATTTTTTATACAATAAGCCTAAGTTTTTCTAGGTCTACCTCTGCCTTTCTTAACACAAGTCGAATCTAAAACATCTACTCTCCTAATTGGATCATCTAATGGTCGACGTTTAATATGACCAAACCATCTAAGACGACTTTCTCTAATTTTGTCTGTCACAGGAGCTACACCGACCCTATCACGAATATATTCATTCCACATTTTGTCTCTAAGTGTAAAGCCACTCATCCACCTAATCATTCTCATCTCGGCAACACTTAAATTATTATTAAGAATAGAAAGTGATTAGATATTTGAGAAAAATGATATCCTTGAAAATTTTGAGAGGACCCTTCTGGAAAATATTCAAAAACGCTTAAACAATAGTAATTTTAAGCCTTCGTTATCAAATTATACTGCGAATTGTTGACGACAGTGACAATATGGGATATTACATTTAATACAATATTTTTCACGACGAAATTTGTTTTGATCATTTAGTTGAAGTAACTTTATACATTTTCTAATTCCCAAAAAATTTAAAAAGATAATTATAATGAGTAGGCTATTAAATAACTATTTACATAGAGAAAAACACCATAAATTTAAGAACACATAAGAAAAAGAATTTTTTGAAGTGTATTAAGAGTTATGATATCAAGATGCTAGGCTTATACTTCTTGTAGATGGTGGTCTCTTCAGAGATAATCATCATTATTGTCTATCAAAAAATTCGAGGCGGTAGAGAGATGATTAAAATCTTAGTTTGCATGAAGATCCAATAGACATACAAATAATATAATTTGTTGGAGGAGACACCAAAGCTTTTATATGTGAAGAAAATCCGAAATGAAAAAAGCCACAAGGTCTAACCTGATCAAAGCAATCCATTATAAATATGTAAGAATAGGGGTAACACCCTTATTTTACAATTGGTGGAACATGATTACTACTTCACACAAAAAAATAACACTTATCAGTATATAACTTAAGTAAAAATGAATGGATGTTGGCCACTCTTTTCAGCCAATCATTTTTTTTTTACTTAATCTTCTTATGACTTTCACTTGAACTAAAACTTGAGCTAAAACCTAATAGATCGAAAGTGAAAATCAAACTAAACTAAATTGAAATCAAACAATCAAAATAGAATTAAAATTTTTGGATCTTTTTAATTTAACATCAGATTCTTCAGCTTGTCTATTTATTTATATATCATCGTATGATTTTTCCTTTATAAATAAATCTCTCTTCTGATCATAACAAATGATACAGAAATGAAAGAAATCATAAGGATAAGAATATATGATGAATAGACAAACAAATTAAAAAAAACATGCAGAGCTTATGTAAAACAATCCACATGTGATATTTGAAACATATTCATTTAAAAAGAAACATATTCATTTAAAAAGAAACATATTAATGTTTGAAAACCCTACATCAAAGTAGATTTTGCATACAACGACTGTAACGGTCGGATCGGTCAATGACGACTAACTAGCCAATAGATTTGATCAAATGTGTTCGACCGGATGAAAGTGGTCAACCAACTCGAAATGGCTGACCAACCGTTGACCTCACTTTTGGTTGAGGCTTAGTTTTCCTCTTTAGTAACCTAAGGTCTAGCCATAGGACTTTCCTATTGACTATTCTTAGAAAACTAGATATGGAACCCTCATAAAGAGGACCCTTTCACACCTAAGCCTACCAGCCCCAGGGCTATGGTTTAACTAAGACCACTATAAAGAGGACCCAAAATGGGATTTCCTTTGGTCCATGGATCATTTGGGGTGATTAGTTACCCAATCCTATAAAAAATACCCATCTTGGCCTCTGCCCTCTTAAACACCCCCAAATTACCAAGCTACCCCTTCATAGCCCAAAATTCCAAAAATTCCAAAAAGCCCAGAAAATCTCATTAAATCCCAAATATTCCCAATTTTATTTTTCTCAACTACCATATAACCCAATTTGGCCAATTTGACCATCTTTAACCAAAACCCCCAAATTTTCCTTTAAGGGCCCAAATTTCCTAAATTCAACCCAAATATCCATTAATTTGACCTCAATTGGCCCCAATTAAAATTATAAACTCAAATTATTTTTTGATATAGACAAAATAAACCAAATCCAAGCTTAATTGGCTCAGGATTTGAACCTAATTTTGATTTAGGTCAAAACTCCAATTTTGACCATATTACCTAATCTCACCAAATTAAACACATAGCCTAGCCAATTGGCCCCAATTAATGTTGCAACATCTTCATAACATCCCCATACAACAAAATTGACCATCAATTGGACTTGGTGAAGCCTCAAATTCATTTGATTTTGGCCTAAATCTAAAATTCCCAAATTTAGCCCCAAATTGGCTAAGTCCCCAAATTTCACCCAATTGATTGCCTTAACCCCAAAATTGGCACCCAATTCATGTTGAAAGCTCTTCATGGGTTCTCTATTGACCATTTACAACAATGAATTTGGACTATACCCAAGGCTAACCCAAGCTAGCCCAAGCCTAGCCCAACATGACCAAATTGACTAAAATTCAAAATTCCCTCAAATTGATCCTTCAATTGAGCTCAAAACCACTTCCATCCTTCACAAAAGTTGTTCCTTATGATCCCCTACACCAAATGCAATATTTATTTGGGTCATTTGAAATGGATAACCTAGCCAAAACCTAAGCTTTGATCACTTGAACCCACATTGAACCCATGCACTAAATGTGACCTAACCACCCTAAAGTCACCAAATTAACTCTATAACAACCATTAGTTGGACTTAGTGACCAGTCCAAAGACCATGAACCACCTAAATCAAGCCATGGAGCAAAGGTCCCCCAAATCAAGGGATATTATTTCCAAAAATGCATGTGCTTAAGATATCCTTACCAAAATTAGGTATCACTGCACAAAATTGCTGTGACATATTGCCCTTGGGTTCTGTGAGCTCCTAGCCACCTCCCACTAGCCTGCCGGCCATCCTAGTGGCCGAAAAAGCTCAAAACCAAGCGCCACGCCCACGACACCTCACCCAAATCAAGCCTAGAGGCAAGCTCAGCCAAACCAATTGAAGGAGCTCCTCTGCCCTCCACCTAAGCACCACAATGCATCCAAACTTATGCCCTGAGAGCCAACCCATGGCCATTTTTATAAAAACTCACCTCCACAGCCTTGGGAGGTGTGTTGAAATTTACTTAGAGAAGTCTCTCCAAACTTCCCATAGAACTTCCCTAAGATCCACTCAGTGCATTCCAACCATTTTCTCCCACCAATTCTCATTGCTGGAGCTCAATTTTGAGCTTGAAACCTTACCTAAAACCAGAACAGAGCCCAATATATCTCCACAGTCCACCAGTACTAAATTAACTTCACCCACACCTTCACAATATTGAAAGAGGAAGAAGTCCCATCAATTTCCCCTTTCACATAGCCCCTAGTATAGACTTCAATCAACACCCAAAATCGGTCTTGATCAAAATCACACCTAGGCCTTACACCAGAGCAAGAGGCTTAATTCCTAGCCTCCTTGGGCCTCAACGAACGTGCCTAGCACCTCCGATTGAAGCTTCCCTTCTCAGAGCAAAGGTGGTAGAATAAGAAGACTCGCCAAGTATGCTTTTACAGTTTTCAGCGTTGTCTTTATTTTACTTTCTTATTGTACTTTTATACCTGCAAATTTGCATGCTAAATAATGACGCCACTCTGCATTAAAACTAAAAATATTAGGATAGCCACAAAACCAAAATCAAAACAAAAACTAAAATAAACCAAGATAAATTTCACCACCACAACATTCAAAATATAAAATAACTCAAAATTTAATCACAAACATCACACAAAACTACAATTGGAACTAAATTAAGATGTCTCTATCGGATGATCGGGAATTCCTCGGAGGAGGTAACCTATGGCTGCTAACGAGGCTTCCTACGGTCTAAATGAAATTATGGAACTCATTAAGTTGAGTTTGGTAAGTTCATTTGAACAAAGTGAATCTAATAGAAAATAGTGATGTCAGAACTAGGGAACCGTAAGATCCTAACCGGTGTCGCTCTAATCAAATTTAACATGCCCCCATAAAATTTAAAGAACTTCAACCATAGGGCCACCTGATTTAAAATCATAACTTCACACACTAGAGAACTCAAACTTGTCGCGGCAAGGAGCTTGGAGCTAGCACGGTAGGCAACATGACCATCTTTAACTGCAAAACATGTCTTCCTCAGCTAAACCAATCTTTCTTCCTTAGACTTAAACCACAAAGTCATAGGACTTCGAGGTTGCTTGCTTATGCAACGTAAATCCTTACCTTATCTTTAGGCTTTTGTACAGCCCTACTATACAATATTAGCCCTAACTAGTCTTAGGATTTCGAGATTGTCGTTTGTCACGACCTAAATCCGCACATCTTTCAGGCTATTTGTGTGATAGTTTCACATGAATGTAAGTCCTAAATAATAAAATTAGCAGGATGAAACACCTAAATATTTCTCCTCAGAAATGAAGCCAAACATTAGGAAAGCTTGAGAAGTCACCTAGTTCTTCCTCCTTTGAACTCTGCGACAAAATGTTCCAAATTTAAACCAATCCCCTTTCACACCTCTACGTCTGATCTCATTAAAAAGTACTACCCTTTGAAACTCCTTGAAGATATTATTTCCTGATTTTTATTGAGAGTCTTCTTAGGTGACTTTGGTCATTTAAGATGTAATTAACATATTTCATGATTTTTATCGAGAGTCTTCTTAGGTGACTTTGGTCATTTAAGATGTAATTAACTACTTTCTTGACTTTTATCGAGAGTCTTCTTAAGTGACTTTGGTCATTTAAGATGTAATTAACTATAGGAGCTTGCCCTTATAGGAAGCATGTGTGAACCCAGCTTAATATAAACCCTATTTATTTCTTTATATTAAATAGAGGAACTTATCAACAAATAGAAAGGTTTCACATACCAAATGAATGTCATATATTCCTTAGTTTATTTGATCGAGCCTCATCCTCAAGTCTTATGTTTATCATTTGGGATAGATACAGGGTTTGAGGTACAACGCTCTTTCATTTAAACTATGAAAAATATGGAGTCGGTTTGATTTCATATTTTTTTAAAACTAAATATATCTGTAAATTAAAACGTCCTTCTAAAGAGGGCAACAAAATTTCAATTCTGGTGACCGACAGCTTCTTACGGGCAACTCTTCCAACCAAAAATAGCGCCGACAGCTTCTGGCGACTCCGTTGGGGATAAGCTTTTCTCTTCATTCAAATCAAGAAATATTATCTTAACACATCGGTAATGTGTCCATGTCCCTCTTGGATATAATTACCCTTCTTCTGTTGGCATACTTTACCCATTTCTATCTTGGGAAAGTACAGCTAACTCCGGACGTCAGGACTAGCCGTTCAACCATCTTTGAACAGAGGGGTTCAGAAGGCCATTTAAGGCTCTTTAAATTTTCCGGTGGGGTTGGACCCCAAATAGGTGTGTCGGTGGACTAGTTCCACCTGGACATTTTCTGCCATTAAATAGGTCCCACACTGGGTCCTAAAATACTTCACATCTCCCTTCCAAATTTGATTTGCTATCTACAAATTAAATCAAATTGTGTTGTGCTGCACGCACTTTGAAATTTTCTTATATTAATTAAATTTTATACTTTTTCTTAAACAATATTTTAAAATAACCATAAATTAAGACTCGCCCGGTATACAGATCAACCTCTACTTTCAGTGCTTGCACTAAAAAAGTACAAGGTTTTTGGCCACTTAGCTAACCCTGAAACTCTTTATTTTTAAGCCTGCTGCAATGGCCTACCCAACGCTGACCTTTTCCTGTAACCTGCCAATGAGCCACAAAGCCCGTAAGGTCGCTCCCACCACCAAATTCGGAGCTGGATTTGAAGACCTTGAGGTCATCATCGGGAAAGCCCCATTCGTGGTAATGAAGATCGCCACTCCAGAAATGCAGGAGCCATCTGCAGAATTCAACTTGAATTTCCTTCAAGGCTTCCCTGCCTGCAACAAGGCTAAAGCTATTGTCGTCGTGGCACCCATCAAACCCGCTAGCCCCACTGCTGCTAAGGGGAAAGAAGTGATGATTGTTGAGGATGCCACTAAGGGATTAACTGTCCCACCAACCCGTGCTTGAAATCAGATCAAGTTCAAGGACTGTACCGCTGACCCGTACTCAAAGGAGGAACCGTAACAGAAACGTTCGGAGGGCCATCAAAGGCCATGTTCTTGAGAAGACACCCGTTGAGGAGGAGCTTCATCAAGTTGAAGAAGTGTTACCGGAAATTAATCCACTCATGCAAGGAAGTAGATTCCATCCTCTAAAAGATAACAATGGATATGAGAGTATCTGAAGGATCGCTGCAGCATTACCGTCACTTCATGGACACGGTGAGGAGAGAAACAAGTTCACTCCCATCACTCGAGTTAGTGCAGCTTTCAGAAGGCTTGCTACCAAAGAAGGATGTTCCGTTAGCGAGTTACTTAAATGAGTGGGAGATGAAATTTCTCCTCGCATGAAGAAGGAAATTTTGAAGGGTGTCAAATCTGCCAGACAGTCCAACAAGACAGCTGGAGTGCCACCTACTTGCATCCTCATTTGGTTCCGTTTGGGGAACATAATTGATACCACAGTATTTACTACTGATTATACTGCCACCAGGACCGCAGGTCGTTGACCGATTAAGTCGAAACTGGGTCCAAAAATCTTACCCATCATCCGTTATGAAGATATTTATTCAATCCCAAAGGCAAAGACAGGACGATTACCTGACACTGTAGCCGGTCTACGCCACGGGGAGCATACTTTCCCTTAGCATACCGATGTTTCTACTAAGACGCTCCGTCCTGAGACATCATGATCGAAAAAGAAAAAGGTATGGGTATCCAAGGTTGCTGCACCGATATAGTACAGTGAGCCTATAGGACAGAAAATGAAACCAGGATCTGAAATATCTGACATCGTCGTGACAATAGCCAGTGAGATGGAGGAACAAGTAGAGGATGTCCATCAGGGTCCTCCAGATCTTAAAGAGATCAAGGAATCAATAATTGAGGAAAAAGTTAAGAAACTCAGGATTGAGATTTCTGAGTTGGCTCAAGAACACGGAGTTTCCGTCAATAGCGACAATGAAAATTTCTATTACAATGATTACTTGGAGGAGGATTCCATGGATGTCCATTTGATTGAAACTAGAGCCACCACATCTGTGCGCAAGGCTCAACATCAGACCAAAGAGAACACCATAGATGAACTGTGTAAGGTTATCCTTCTAAGGGATGAGCAAGTTAGTCTGCTGGAGAAAGAATAGAAGAGATGACTGCAGCTATGAACACCATGGCCACCATTTAGGGGCAATCACAAGTGTCACATTTGGCTTCTCCAGAAATTAATCAACCAAAAATCATACACATTATAGATGAAAGAAGAGAGGCTACTTCAGCGGACAAGGATGAGCAACCGAAGAAAGATTCTCCATCAAGTGCCATTGCAGAAAAGGAGTTCAAGAAAATGGTTGAACAAGTGTGGGACGCCTTAGCCCAATCCAAGGGTGGTGCATCAATTTTGAAGGGTAGACCTTACCCGCTCTAATCAACTTTAAGAACTTCGACGGGACTAGAAATCCCAAACAACATATAGCTCATTTCCGAGCCAGCTATGGCAACACAAGGAATAATGAGGCTCTACTCTACCAGCAGTTCGTCAGCAACTTGTTATGAATTGCTTTCAACAGGTACACTGATTTTCCCATCTGGTCAGTCAAAACATTTTCTGAATTAGAACAGTTATTTACGAAAAGATTTGTCAGGGCACAACACTATGTGTCTATCGGAGAGCTCATGATGGAAAAACAAAAGTCTAGCAAAACTTTGGTAGACTATTTTTTGAGGTGGAGAAACCTTAGCATGAAATGTGAACCTCAAATACAGGAACATCTTGCGATTGAAATTTTGCTCAAGAGCATTCATGGGCTAGTAGCTTTCATGCTTAAGGTACTCACCATCAAATCTTTAGAGAAGTTACTCAGTAAAGCCATCAGTCTTCAAGAGGAGATTAAGCACATGGAGCCACATGAAAAGTCTAAGGTGGCCAAAGTATTCGAAAAGAAATCAGGAGTAGTGGCGACCATCGACAAAGGAAAGTGGCTAATGATATATCCAAAAGAACATCGCTCATAAACAAAATAATGAATCCAACCAGCAACCGCCTCAAGAGGGATCACCTCGAATAGGGGATAAAAGAATATCCTTATTAGAGCGACAGAAAACTGCGTAATCTTTCAAGGATGAAGCTGTACCTAAATTATTAAGGAGTCCAATGAAGAAGCCAGAATTCAAACTACCAGAGCCAAAGAAGCCCGAACAGGTGGATAAGAAGAATGAACCAAATTATTTCTCATACCACCAATTTCTTGGGCACACTATTGAAAAGTGTTTCATCTTTAAAGGCTGGCTCGAGAAGAACCTCAAGGAAGAGAATATAACAGTCCCGAAGGAGTATTTGAGAGAACCTAAAAAAGGTTCCATAAATATGATTTCGGCCGAGCCAATCTCTCCAATTGATCCGTATACTGGAACAGATGGATGGAGTACTACTTGGGATGAACTCAAGAGGGTCCTTAATCACATACAGGATTCATCGAAACAAGCTTCAACGAACACTGAAGAAGGATGGAATGAGGTATGGAGCAGATCATCCAAGAAAATACTGAACAAGATCCAGTCTGCATCAAAATAAGCCTCTATTCAGAGTCCGCAACATACCAAGCCCGAGATGAAGATTTTGTCAGGAGATCAAGAACAAAGAATAAGAAGAAGAAAAGTGTCACTGCAAAGATTGATAGCATGGGGGGTAGGATAGGGGCTGCCTCTACTAGATTTGTTGTCTCGGATTTGGGGAAGAAAATTCTTGAACCCCTAACTTTGTATGATTATCTTTTTGTCTCTCCGGGATCTTATGCATATAGTGATTGTGATTTCAGCTACGTTTTAACTATTTTTAGTGATAACGTAATTGATTATGGCCGATCTAGCTTTGATCTTGATCCCCAAAATGATCCTCAAATCGTACTCGAGTCCGATGAACTCGTTGTCAAGACTAAAGAAGACATCAATAATAAAGCTTACAACAACACCGATAACGAGGAGCCAATTCTCGAGCATCATGGTACACCGCTTGCTATCAACTTAGATCTTTCTTATGAAGAGGAAAAGACACCAGAAGATTCCATAATGATATCTCAAGGAGAAGAAATCACTGAAGTTTACTTAAGGAGTGCAAAAGTGTTATCACCAAGAACAGCTCCAACAGTCAAAGGAAAACAAATAATGATTCGAGAAGAGAGACCCCCACCTCCACTAGTGGAAGAACCACATGATCAAGATAAAGTTGGAGGAAAAAATAAAGTAGACTAAAATGTGCTAGCTCATCTTAGGAAGTTGCCGGCCCGACTAAGCATCTAAGATGCTCTGATCCTGTCAAAGGAGATGAGAAATTCTCTGGTTACAGCTTTGCTTGACCCAAAAATTTGCTTAGCTCAGTGTCCAGCACATCATTAGATGAAGTTTGCTCATTGAAAGAACAGCTTGGGGTAACCTTCACAGATGTAGACTTGTTGCTCGGTACCACCGACTATAACCGTCCACTCTACATGTCCGTCAACATCGGCAAATTTGTGTTATCTAGAGTTTTAGTGGATCCTTGAGCATCTATTAACTTTATGAGCCTTCGAACATTGACCTATTTGGATATTGAGGCTCAAGAACTTACGACCAATAAGATGATGTTAAGAGGATTCAACCAAAAGGGAGAAAAACCATCAGACAATTACATTACTTATGAAGGTTGGAGAACTCGTGACAACTGCTAATTTCATATCATCGACGCTGAGACATCTTTTAACACTCTACTTGGTCGACCATGGATTCATGAGCACAATATGGTTCCATCATCTCTACACCAGTGCTAAATCTTTAACGCTCTATTAGGTCGACCATGGATTCATGAGCATAATATGGTTCCATCATCCCTACACCAGTGCATTAAATAACCACAAAGATGGTCAAGAAAATTACATCAAGGGAGACCTACAACCATTTTCAGTGCATGAAGTTGGTATCCATGAAGATGTAGCCTACTATGTGCCTCCCAAGAGAATTGCATCAAGGGAGATCTACAATCATTTTCAGTGCATGAAGTTGGTATTCATGAAGATGCTGCCTACTACGCACATCTAAAAAAGAATGTCTTCTCGCACAAGACTCTGACAAACAAAGATAAAGATTCAAAAGAATCACAAATAAGAGGCCATTCAACTCTGCTTCAGCAATCTTCTACCACTCCTTTACAATGAGAAGGTGAAAGGCCTATTAGTTCGCGCACCCGAGGTCGAGGCCAGGGACGTGAACAAGGAAGGATCAATTTAATTATTGAATGGACTAGGTCAACTATCAACATTGGAGATGAAGACAGTTCTGAAGAAAAAATAATGATGACAAGATGGAAGAGACCTCAATACGAGATATCCCTAGAAGATACATAGAAAAATGAATATGAAACAATGTATGATCAGATAAACTACTATGTGAATGCTATGACCCTCATTTTGGTCCTCCCTCAAAGGGTCGAGAGTTTAGATGTCAAGGAATTCCGTAGTGTTGGTTCAAAGCCGATCAAATTTCATCGTGCTTCTACTTGTACCAATCTCGAAAATCATGTAAATTTTGACGCCTTAGCCTAATCCAAGGGTGGTGCATCAATTTTAAAGGGTAGACCTTACCCAAAAGAGTTCGATGCCATGCCTTTTACCAAGGTTTTTCTGCCCCAAACTTCAAGATATTTGACGGGACTAGAAATCCCAGACAACATATATGTCATTTCCAAGTTAGTTGTGGCAACACAAGGAATAATGAGGCTATACTCTACCAGAAGTTCGTCAGCAGCTTGTTATGAATTTCTTTCGACTGGTACACTGATTTGCCCAACGGGTCAGTCAAAATATTTTCTAAATTAGAATAGTTATTTATGAAAAGATTTGTCGGGGCACAACACCATGTGTCTATCGGAGAGCTCATGATGGAAAAGCAAAAGTCTAGCAAAACTTTGATAGACTATTTTTTTAGGTGGAGAAACCTTAGCATGAAATGTGAACCTCAACTACAGGAACATCATGCGATTGAAATTTTCTCAAGTGCATTCATGGGCTAGTAGCTTTCATGCTTAAGGTGCTCACCATCAAATATTTTGAGAAGCTACTCAGTAAAGCCAACTGTCTTCAAGAGGAGATTAAGCACATGGAGCGACATGAAAAGGCTAAGGTGGCCAAAGTATTCGAAAAGAAATCAGGAGTAGTGGCGACCATCGACAAAGGAAAGCGGGTAATGATATATTCAAAAGAACATCGCTAGTCCTCTCATAAACAAAATAATGAATCCAACCAGCAACCGCCTCAAGAGGGATCACCTCGAACAGGGGATTAAAGAATATCCCTATTGGAGCGATAGAAAATTGTGTATTCTTTGAAGGATGAAGCTGTACCTAAAATATTCAGAAGTCTGATGAAGAAGCAAGAATTCAAACTACCAGGGCCAAAGAAGCCCGAACAGGTGGAAAAGAAGAATGAACCAAATTATTTCTCATACCACCGATTGCTTGAGCACACTACTGAAAAGTGTTTCATCTTTAAAGGTTGGCTCGAGAAGAACCTAAAGGAAGAGAATATAATAATCCCAAAGGAGTATTTGAGAGAACCTGAAAAAGGTTCCATAAA
>JXCR01144514.1:40903-62414 GCA_002079205.1 Phalaenopsis hybrid cultivar
ACGGAGATAAGGTATCCACCTATTGAGAAGCATTGTCTGGCATTAATTTTTGCTGCCCAAAAGCTTAGACATTTCATGCTTTCTCGTAAGATCACCCTACTCACGAAAGTTAATCTATTGCAATATCTGATGACCCGACCAACACTTTCTGGATGTTTAGCAAGATGGTCAATGATCTTATTGCAATTTTATATAACTTTTGTTCCCCTCCGTGCTATCAAGGGACAGATGCTAGCAGACTTTCTCGCTGCATACCCATTGCCGGCTGAGTCCTCTCTCAACGACAAGTTCCCAGACGAGTAAATATTGTAAATAGAATTCTCCAGTGCGCAACGCTCAGAGATGTACTTTGATGGCGCTTCATAAGCTAGAAAAGATAAAGGATCAGACACAGTTATACCAGGCAAAGCAGAGATCGATTTGNAAATTTGCTTTCTTATTGTACTTTTATACCTGCAAATTTGCATGCTAAACAATGACGCCACTCTGCATTAAAACTAAAAATATTAGGATAGCCACAAAACCAAAATCAAAATAAAAACTAAAATAAACCAAGATAAATTTCACTACCACAACATTCAAAATATAAAATAACTCAAAATTTAATCACAAACATCACACAAAACTACAATTGGAACTAAATTAAGATGTCTCTATCGGATGATTGGGAATTCCTCGGAGGAGGTAACCTATGGCTGCTAACAAGGCTTCCTACGGTCTAAATGAAATTATGGAACTCATTAAGTTGAGTTTGGTAAGTTCATTTGGACAAAGTGAATCTAATAGAAAATAGTGATGTCAGAACTAGGGAACCGTAGGATCCTAACCGGTGTCGCTCTAATCAAATTTAACATGCCCCCATAAAATTTAAAGAACTTCAACCATAGGGCCACCTGGTTTAAAATCATAACTTCACACACTAGAGAACTCAAACTTGTCGCGGCAAGGAGCTTGGAGCTAGCACGGTAGGCAACACGACCATCTTTAACTGCAAAACATGTCTTCCCCAGCTAAACCAATCTTTCTTCCTTAAACTTAAACAACAAAGTCATAGGACTTCGAGGTTGCTTGCTTATGCAACGTAAATCCTTACCTTATCTTTAGGCTTTTGTACAGCCCTACTATACAATATTAGCCCTAACTAGTCTTAGGATTTCGAGATTGTCGTTTGTCACGACCTAAATCCGCACATCTTTCAGGCTATTTGTGTGATAGTTTCACATGAATGTAAGTCCTAACTAATAAAATTAGTAGGATGAAACACCTAAATATTTCTCCTCAGAAATGAAGCCAAACATTAGGAAAGCTTGAGAAGTCACCGAGCTTGGGAAGTCACCTAGTTCTTCCTCCTTTGGACTCTGCGACAAAATGTTCCAAATTTAAACCAATCCTCTTTCACACCTCTACGTCTTATCTCATTAAAAAGTACTACCCTTTGAAACTCCTTGAAGATATTATTTCCTGATTTTTATTGAGAGTCTTCTTAGGTGACTTTGGTCATTTAAGATGTAATTAACTATAGGGGCTTGCCCTTATAGGAAGCATGTGTTAAGCCAGCTTAATATAAACCCTATTTATTTCTTTATATTAAATAGAGGAACTTATCAACAAATATAAAGGTTTCACAGACCAAATGGATGTCATATATTCCTTAGTTTATTTGATCGGGTCTCATCCTCAAGTCTTATGTTTATCATTTGGGATAGATATAGGGTTTGAGGTACAACGCTCTTTCATTTAAACTATGAAAAATATGGAGTCGGTTGATTTCATATTTTTTTAAAACTAAATATATATGTAAATTAAAATGTCCTTCTAAAGAGGGCAACAAAATTTCAATTCCGGTGACCGACAGCTTCTTACGGGCAACTCTTCCAACCAGAAATAGCGCCGAGAGCTTCTGGCGACTCCGTTGGGGATAAGCTTTTCTCTTCATTCAAATCAAGAAATATTATCTTAACACATCGGTAATGTGTCCATGTCCCTCTTGGATATAATTACCCTTCTTCTGTTGGCATACTTTACCCATTTCTATCTTGGGAAAGTACAGCCAACTCCTCGGACGCCAGGACTAGCCGTTCAACCATCTTTGAACAGAGGGGTTCAGAAGGCCATTTAAGGCTCTTTAAATTTTTCGGTGGGGTTGGACCCCAAATAGGTGTGTCGGTGGACTAGTTCCACTTGGACATTTTCTGCCATTAAATAGGTCCCGCACTGGGTCCTAAAATACTTCACATCTCCCTTCCAAATTTGATTTGCTATTCCGCAAATTAAACCAAATCATGTTGTGCTGCACGCACTTTGAAATTTTCTTATATTAATTAAATTTTATACTTTTTTCTTAAACAATATTTTAAAATAACCATAAATTAAGACTCGCCCGGTATACAGATAACCCTCTACTTTCAGTGCTTGCACTAAAAAAGTACAAGGTTTTTGGCCACTTAGCTAACCGTGAAACTTTTTATTTTTAAGCCTGCTGCAATGGCCTACCCAACGCTGACCTTTTCCTGTAACCTGCCAATGAGCCACAAAGCCCGTAAGGTCGCTCCCACCACCAAATTCGGAGCTGGATTTGAAAACCTCGAGGTCATCATCGGGAAAGCCCCATTCGTGGTAATGAAGATCGCCGCTCCAGAAATGCAGGAGCCATCTGCAGAATTCAACTTGAATTGCCTTCAAGGCTTCCCTGCCTGCAACAAGGCTAAAGCTATTGTCGTCGTGGCACCCATCAAACCCGCTAGCCCCACTGCTGCTAAGGGGAAAGAAGTGATGATTGTGGAGGATGCCACTAAGGGATTAACTGTCCCACCAACCCGTGCTTGAAATCGGATCAAGTTCAAGGACTGTACCGCTGACCCGTACTCAAAGGAGGAACCGTAACAGAAACGTTCGGAGGGCCATCAAAGGCCATGTTCTTGAGAAGACACCCGTTGAGGAGGAGCTTCATCAAGTTGAAGAAGTGTTACCGGAAATTTATCCACTCATGCAAGGAAGTAGATTCCATCCTCTAAAAGATATCAATGGATATCAGAGTATCTCAAGGATCGCTGCAGCATTACCGTCACTTCATGGACACGGTGAGGAGAGAAAGAAGTTCACTCCCATCACTCGAGTTAGTGTAGTTTTTAGAAGGCTTGCTACCAAAGAAGGATGTTCCGTTAGCGAGTTACTTAAATGAGTGGGAGATGCAATTTCTCCTCGCATGAAGAAGGAAATTTTGAAGGGTGTCAAATCCGCCAGAAAGTCCCACAAGACAGCTGGAGTGCCACCTACTTGCATCCTCATTTGGTTCCGTTTGGGGAACATAATTGATACCACAGTATTTACTACTGATTATACTGCCACCAGGACCGCAGGTCGTTGACCGATTAAGTCGAAGCTGGGTCCAAAAATCTTACCCATCATCCGTTATGAAGATATTTATTCAATCCCAAAGGCAAAGACAGGACGATTACCTGACACTGTAGCCGGTCTACGCCACGGGGAGCATACTTTCCCTTAGCATACCGATGTTTCTACTAAGACGCTTCGTCCTTAGACATCATGATCGAAAAAGAAAAAGGTATGGGTATCCAAGGTCGCTGCACCGATATAGTACAGTGAGCCTGTAGGACAGAAAATGAAACCAGGATCTGAAATATCTGACATCGTCGTGACAATAGCCAGTGAGATGGAGGAACAAGTAGAGGATGTCCATCAGGGTCCTCCAGATCTTAAAGAGATCAAGGAATCAATAATTGAGGAAAAAGTTAAGAAACTCAGGATTGAGATTTCTGAGTTGGCTCAAGAACACGGAGTTTCCGTCAATAACGACAATGAAAATTTCTATTACAATGATTACTTGGAGGAGGATTCCATGGATGTCCATTTGATTGAAACTAGAGCCACCACATCTGTGCGCAAGGCTCAACATCAGACCAAAGAGAACACCGTAGATGAACTGTGTAAGGTTATCCTTCTAAGGGATGAGCAAGTTAGTCTGCCGGAGAAAAGAATAGAAGAGATGACTGCGGCTATGAACGCCATGGCCACCATTTAGGGGCAATCACAAGTGTCACATTTGGCTTCTCCGAAAATTAATCAACCAAAAATCATACACATTATAAATGAAAGAAGAGAGGCTACTTCAGCGGACAAGGATGAGAACCGAAGAAAGATTCTCCATCAAGTGCCATTGCAGAAAAGGAGTTCAAGCAAATGGTTGAACAAGTGTGGGACGCCTTAGCCCAATCCAAGGGTGGTGCATCAATTTTGAAGGGTAGACCTTACCCGCTCTAATCAACTTTAAGAACTTCGACGGGACTAGAAATCCCAAACAACATATAGCTCATTTCCGAGCCAGCTATGGCAACACAAGGAATAATGAGGCTCTACTCTACCAGCAGTTCGTCAGCAACTTGTTATGAATTGCTTTCAACAGGTACACTGATTTTCCCATCTGGTCAGTCAAAACATTTTCTGAATTAGAACAGTTATTTACGAAAAGATTTGTCAGGGCACAACACTATGTGTCTATCGGAGAGCTCATGATGGAAAAACAAAAGTCTAGCAAAACTTTGGTAGACTATTTTTTGAGGTGGAGAAACCTTAGCATGAAATGTGAACCTCAAATACAGGAACATCATGCGATTGAAATTTTGCTCAAGAGCATTCATGGGCTAGTAGCTTTCATGCTTAAGGTACTCACCATCAAATCTTTAGAGAAGTTACTCAGTAAAGCCATCAGTCTTCAAGAGGAGATTAAGCACATGGAGCCACATGAAAAGTCTAAGGTGGCCAAAGTATTCGAAAAGAAATCAGGAGTAGTGGCGACCGTCGACAAAGGAAAGTGGCTAATGATATATCCAAAAGAACATCGCTCATAAACAAAATAATGAATCCAACCAGCAACCGCCTCAAGAGGGATCACCTCGAATAGGGGATAAAAGAATATCCTTATTAGAGCGACAGAAAACTGCGTAATCTTTCAAGGATGAAGCTGTACCTAAATTATTAAGGAGTCCAATGAAGAAGCCAGAATTCAAACTACCAGAGCCAAAGAAGCCCGAACAGGTGGATAAGAAGAATGAACCAAATTATTTCTCATACCACCAATTTCTTGGGCACACTATTGAAAAGTGTTTCATCTTTAAAGGCTGGCTCGAGAAGAACCTCAAGGAAGAGAATATAACAGTCCCGAAGGAGTATTTGAGAGAACCTAAAAAAGGTTCCATAAATATGATTTCGGCCGAGCCAATCTCTCCAATTGATCCGTATACTGGAACAGATGGATGGAGTACAACTTGGGATGAACTCAAGAGGGTCCTTAATCACATACAGGACTCGTGAACAAGCTTCTACAAATACCAAAGAAGAATGGAATGAGGTATGGAGCAGATCATCCAAGAAGATACTGAACAAGATCCAGTCTTACAAACACTGAAGAAGGATGGAATGAGGTATGGTGCAGCTCATCCAAGAAAATACTGAACAAGATCCAGTCTGCATCAAAATAAGCCTCTATTCAGAGTCCGCAACATACCAAGCCCGAGATGAAGATTTTGTCAGGAGATCAAGAACAAAGAATAAGAAGAAGAAAAGTGTCACTGCAAAGATTGATAGCATGGGGGGTAGGATAGGGGCTGCCTCTACTAGATTTGTTGTCTCGGATTTGGGGAAGAAAATTCTTGAACCCCTAACTTTGTATGATTATCTTTTTGTCTCTCCGGGATCTTATGCATATAGTGATTGTGATTTCAGCTACGTTTTAACTATTTTTAGTGATAACGTAATTGATTATGGCCGATCTAGCTTTGATCTTGATCCCCAAAATGATCCTCAAATCGTACTCGAGTCCGATGAACTCGTTGTCAAGACTAAAGAAGACATCAATAATAAAGCTTACAACAACACCGATAACGAGGAGCCAATTCTCGAGCATCATGGTACACCGCTTGCTATCAACTTAGATCTTTCTTATGAAGAGGAAAAGACACCAGAAGATTCCATAATGATATCTCAAGGAGAAGAAATCACTGAAGTTTACTTAAGGAGTGCAAAAGTGTTATCACCAAGAACAGCTCCAACAGTCAAAGGAAAACAAATAATGATTCGAGAAGAGAGACCCCCACCTCCACTAGTGGAAGAACCACATGATCAAGATAAAGTTGGAGGAAAAAATAAAGTAGACTAAAATGTGCTAGCTCATCTTAGGAAGTTGCCGGCCCGACTAAGCATCTAAGATGCTCTGATCCTGTCAAAGGAGATGAGAAATTCTCTGGTTACAGCTTTGCTTGACCCAAAAATTTGCTTAGCTCAGTGTCCAGCACATCATTAGATGAAGTTTGCTCATTGAAAGAACAGCTTGGGGTAACCTTCACAGATGTAGACTTGTTGCTCGGTACCACCGACTATAACCGTCCACTCTACATGTCCGTCAACATCGGCAAATTTGTGTTATCTAGAGTTTTAGTGGATCCTTGAGCATCTATTAACTTTATGAGCCTTCGAACATTGACCTATTTGGATATTGAGGCTCAAGAACTTACGACCAATAAGATGATGTTAAGAGGATTCAACCAAAAGGGAGAAAAACCATCAGACAATTACATTACTTATGAAGGTTGGAGAACTCGTGACAACTGCTAATTTCATATCATCGACGCTGAGACCTCTTTTAACACTCTACTGGGTCGACCATGGATTCATGAGCACAATATGGTTCCATCATCTCTACACCAGTGCATTAAATACCGCAAAGATGGCCAAGAGAATTGCATCAAGGGAGATCTACAATCATTTTCAGTGCATGAAGTTGGTATTCATGAAGATGCTGCCTACTACGCACATCTAAAAAAGAATGTCTTCTCGCACAAGACTCTGACAAACAAAGATAAAGATTCAAAAGAATCACAAATAGGAGGCCATTCAACTCTGCTTCAGCAATCTTCTACCACTCCTTTACAATGAGAAGGTGAAAGGCCTATTATTTCGCGCACCCGAGGTCGAGGCCAGGGACGTGAACAAGGAAGGATCAATTTAATTATTGAATGGACTAGGTCGACTATAACCATTGGAGATGAAGACAGTTCTGAAGAAAAAATAATGATGACAAGATGGAAGAGACCTCAATACGAGATATCCCTAGAAGATACATAGAAAAATGAATATGAAACAATGTATGATCAGATAAACTACTATGTGAATGCTATGACCCTCATTTTGGTCCTCCCTCAAAGGGTCGAGAGTTTAGATGTCAAGGAAGTCCGTAGTGTTGGTTCAAAGCCGATCAAATTTCATCGTGCTTCTACTTGTACCAATCTTGAAAATCATGTAAATTTTGACGCCTTAGCCCAATCCAAGGGTGGTGCATCAATTTTAAAGGGTAGACCTTACCCAAAAGAGTTCGATGCCATGCCTTTTACCAAGGTTTTTCTGCCCCAAACTTCAAGATATTTGACGGGACTAGAAATCCCAGACAACATATATGTCATTTCCAAGTTAGTTGTGGCAACACAAGGAATAATGAGGCTATACTCTACCAGAAGTTCGTCAGCAGCTTGTTATGAATTTCTTTCGACTGGTACACTGATTTGCCCAACGGGTCAGTCAAAACATTTTCTAAATTAGAACAGTTATTTATGAAAAGATTTGTCGGGGCACAACACCATGTGTCTATCGGAAAGCTCATGATGGAAAAGCAAAAGTCAAGCAAAACTTTGATAGACTATTTTTTGAGGTGGAGAAACCTTAGCATGAAATGTGAACCTCAACTACAGGAACATCATGAGATTGAAATTTTTCTCAAGAGCATTCATGGGCTAGTAGCTTTCATGCTTAAGGTGCTCACCATCAAATCTTTCGAGAAGCTACTCAGTAAAGCCCACAGTCTTCAAGAGGAGATTAAGCACATGGAGCGACATGAAAAGGCTAAGGTGGCCAAAGTATTCGAAAAGAAATCAAGAGTAGTGGCGACCGTCGACAAAGGAAAGTGGGTAATGATATATGCAAAAGAACATCGCCAGTCCTCTCATAAACAAAATAATGAATCCAACCAGCAACAGCCTCAAGAGGGATCACCTCAAATAGGGGATTATAGAATATCCCTATTGGAGCGACAGAAAAATGTGTATTCTTTGAAGGATGAAGCTGTACCTAAAATATTCAGGAGTCTGATGAAGAAGCAAGAATTCAAACTACCAAAGCCAAAGAAGCCCGAACACGTAGAAAAGAAGAATGAACCAAATTATTTCTCATACCATCGATTGCTTGAGCACACTACTGAAAAGTGTTTCATCTTTAAAGGCTGGCTCGAGAAGAACCTAAAGGAAGAGAATATAATAATCCTGAAGGAGTATTTGAGAGAACCTGAAAAAGGTTCCATAAATATGATTTCAGCTGAACCAGTCTCTCCAATTGATCCGTATACTAGAACAGATGGATGGAGTACAAATTGGGATGAACTCAAGAGAGTCCTTAATCACATACAGGATTCATCGAAACAAGCTTCAACGAACACTGAAGAAGGATGGAATGAGGTATGGAGCAGATCATCCAAGAAAATACTGAACAAGATCTAGTCTGCATCAAAACAAGCCTCTATTCAGAGTCCGCAACATACCAATCCTGAGATGAAGATTTTGTCAGGAGATCTGTCATCGTCAAGAACAAAGAATAAGAAGAATAAAAGTGTCACTGCAAAGATTGATAGCATGGTGGGTAGGATAGGGGCTGCCCTTACTAGATTGGTTGTCTCGAATTTGGGGTAGAAAATCCTTGAACCCCTGACTTTGTATGATTATCTTTTTGTCTCTCTAGGATCTTATAAATATAGTGATTGTGATTTCAGCTACGTTTTCACTATTTCTAGTGATAACGTAACTTATTATGACCGATCTAGCTTTGATCTCGATCCCCAAAATGATCCTCAAATTGTACTTGAGTCCGATGAACTCGTTGTCAAGACCAAAGAAGACATCAATAATACCGCTTACGATAACACCGATAATGAGGAGCCAATTCTCGAGCATCATGGTACACCGCCTGCCATCAACTTAGATCTTTTCTATGAAGCGGAAAAGGCACCAGAAAATTCCACAATGATATCTCAAGGAGAAGAAATCACTGAAGTTAACTTAAGGAGCAGAAAAGTGTTATCACCAAGAACAGCTCCGACAGACAAGGGAAAACAAATAATGACTGAAGAAGAGAGACCCCCACGTCCACTAGAGGAAGAACCACATGATGAAGATAAAGTTGGAGGATCATACAAAGTAGGCTACAACATGCTAGCTCATCTTAGGAAGTTGTCGGCCCGACCAAGCATCTGATATGCTCTGATCCTGTCAAAGGAGATGAGAAAGTCTCTGGTTACAGCTTCTCTTGACCCAAAAATTTGCTTAGCTCAGTTGTCCAGCACATCCTCAGATGAATTTTGCTTATTGAAAGAACAGCTTAGGGTAACCTTCACAGATGAAGACTTGCCGCTCGGTATAGCAGACTACAACCGTCCACTCTACATCTCCATCAACATCGGCAGATTTGTGTTATCCAGAGTTTTAGTGGATCCTGGAGCATCTCTTAACTTGATGAGCCTTTGGACATTGGACTATTTGGATATTGAGGATCAAGAACTTACGGACGATAAGATGATGTTAAGAGGATTCAACCAAAAGGGAGAAGAGCCCTCAAATAATTAAATTACTTATGAAGGTTGGAGAACTCGTGACAACCGCTAAATTTCATATCATTGATGCCGAGACCTCTTTTAACACTATACTGGGTTGACCATGGATTCATGAGCATAATGTGGTTCCATCATCTCTACCCCAGTGCATTAAATACCGCAAAGATGACCAAGAGAATTGCATCAAGTGAGATCTACCACCATTTTCAGTGTATAAAGTTGGTATCCATGAAGAAGCTGCCTACTACGCGCCTCCAAAGAAGAATTTTTTCTCGCACGAGAATCTGACAAACAAAGATAAAGATTCAAAAGAATTACGAAAAGGAGGCCATTCAACTCCGCTTCAGCAATCTTCCACCACTCCTTTACAACGAGAAGGTGAAAGACATATTAGTTCGCGCACCCAAGGTCGAGGCCGGGGACGTGAACGAGGAAGGATCAAATTAATTGTTGAACGGACTAGGCTGACTATCAACATTGGAGATGAAGACAGTTCTGAAGACAAAATAATGATGAAAAGATGGAAGAGACCTCAATACAAGATATCCCTAGAAGATACAGAGAAAAATGAATATGAAATAATGTATGATCAGATAAACTACTATGTGAATGCTATGACCCTCACTCTGGTCCTCCCTCAAAGGTTCGAGAGTTTAGATGTCAAGGAATTCCGTAGCATTGGTTCAAAGCTGATCAAATTTCACTGTGCTTCTACTTCTACCAATCTCTAAAATCATGTAAATTTTGATGAGGATTTTAATGAATTAATGGAGTTACCTTTTGGTTACTTTTTGCCTTATGTTCAAAAGTTAATTCAACAGGGACACTTACCAAAACAAATGCCAAAAGATAAATTTCAACTTTTTGAAAAATTATGGAATGGTAAAAGTCAAACTCCAAACTCGAAAGAGGGTCTCGAATTTGGTACGGTCGGACCAGACGATTATTCTGAATTTTGCATGGTTGTTACTGGTAAGTCAGAAGAGGATTTCCTCGATATAGAGGATGACTCTACTGATCAACAAATAGAAGATGCTCCCTCAGAGTTTGAGGAAGAAATTAAATCTACCATTGACGAATTGAAAGAGATTAACCTCGGGACTGAAGAACGACCCGGGCTTACATTTATAAGTTCTCTACTTAGCGACAAAGAATTTGCAGAGTTGATGCAACTATTAACAGAGTTTAAAGATTGCTTTGCATAGAGCTACGATGAAATTCCAGGACTGCCAGCAGAGATTGTAGTTCATAAACTCGGGGTGGACAAGAATATAACCCTAGTAAAACAAGCTCCCAGAAGAATGCGCATTGAAATAGAACAACAAGTCATCACCGAGGTAAAGAAATTAATAGATGCCAACTTAGTTAAACAGTAGCAGTACCCCACGTGGTTAGCCATCATCATACCTATTAAGAAGTAAAACAGACAGATCTGTGTTTGTGTTGACTTCAGAGATTTGAACAAGGCATAGACAAATTCCCACTACCAATACCAGAAATGATGGTGGACATCGCCTCAACACATGAAATTTTCTCCTTTATGGACGGATCGTCAGGATACAACCAAATCAAGATGGCTTTTGAGGATGCAACACTTACAGCCTTCAGAACACCGATTGGAACTTTCTGCTACACAGTGATGCCGTTGAGCCTAAAGAACGCCTGAGCAACATATCAGCATGCAATGAAGAAGATTTTTGACGACCTCATTCACAACCAAGTAGAATGCTACATGGNATAGATGAACTGTGTAAGGTTATCCTTCTAAGGGATGAGCAAGTTAGTCTGCTGGAGAAAGAATAGAAGAGATGACTGCAGCTATGAACACCATGGCCACCATTTAGGGGCAATCACAAGTGTCACATTTGGCTTCTCCAGAAATTAATCAACCAAAAATCATACACATTATAGATGAAAGAAGAGAGGCTACTTCAGCGGACAAGGATGAGCAACCGAAGAAAGATTCTCCATCAAGTGCCATTGCAGAAAAGGAGTTCAAGAAAATGGTTGAACAAGTGTGGGACGCCTTAGCCCAATCCAAGGGTGGTGCATCAATTTTGAAGGGTAGACCTTACCCGCTCTAATCAACTTTAAGAACTTCGACGGGACTAGAAATCCCAAACAACATATAGCTCATTTCCGAGCCAGCTATGGCAACACAAGGAATAATGAGGCTCTACTCTACCAGCAGTTCGTCAGCAACTTGTTATGAATTGCTTTCAACAGGTACACTGATTTTCCCATCGGGTCAGTCAAAACATTTTCTGAATTAGAACAGTTATTTATGAAAAGATTTGTCGGGGCACAACACTATGTGTCTATCAGAGAGCTCATGATGGAAAAACAAAAGTCTAGCAAAACTTTGGTAGACTATTTTTTGAGGTGGAGAAACCTTAGCATGAAATGTGAACCTCAAATACAGGAACATCTTGCGATTGAAATTTTGCTCAAGAGCATTCATGGGCTAGTAGCTTTCATGCTTAAGGTACTCACCATCAAATCTTTAGAGAAGCTACTCAGTAAAGCCATCAGTCTTCAAGAGGAGATTAAGCACATGGAGCCACATGAAAAGGCTAAGGTGGCTAAAGTATTCGAAAAGAAATCAGGAGTAGTGGCGACCATCGACAAAGGAAAGTGGCTAATGATATATCCAAAAGAACATCGCTCATAAACAAAATAATGAATCCAACCAGCAACCGCCTCAAGAGGGATCACCTCGAATAGGGGATAAAAGAATATCCTTATTAGAGCGATAGAAAATTGTGTAATCTTTCAAGGATGAAGCTGTACCTAAAATATTCAGGAGTCCAATGAAGAAGCCAGAATTCAAACTACCAGAGCCAAAGAAGCCCGAACAGGTGGATAAGAAGAATGAACCAAATTATTTCTCATACCACCAAATGCTTGGGCACACTATTGAAAAGTGTTTCATCTTTAAAGGCTGGCTCGAGAAGAACCTCAAGGAAGAGAATATAACAGTCCCGAAGGAGTATTTGAGAGAACCTAAAAAAGGTTCCATAAATATGATTTCGGCCGAGCCAATCTCTCCAATTGATCCGTATACTGGAACAGATGGATGGAGTACTACTTGGGATGAACTCAAGAGGGTCCTTAATCACATACAGGATTCATCGAAACAAGCTTCAACGAACACTGAAGAAGGATGGAATGAGGTATGGAGCAGATCATCCAAGAAAATACTGAACAAGATCCAGTCTGCATCAAAATAAGCCTCTATTCAGAGTCCGCAACATACCAAGCCCGAGATGAAGATTTCGTCAGGAGATCTGTCATCGTCAAGAACAAAGAATAAGAAGAAGAAAAGTGTCACTGCAAAGATTGATAGCACGGGGGGTAGGATAGGGGCTGCCTCTACTAGATTTGTTGTCTCGGATTTGGGGAAGAAAATTCTTGAACCCCTAACTTTGTATGATTATCTTTTTGTCTCTCCGGGATCTTATGCATATAGTGATTGTGATTTCAGCTACGTTTTAACTATTTTTAGTGATAACGTAATTGATTATGGCCGATCTAGCTTTGATCTTGATCCCCAAAATGATCCTCAAATCGTACTCGAGTCCGATGAACTCATTGTCAAGACTAAAGAAGACATCAATAATAAAGCTTACGACAACACCGATAATGAGGAGCCAATTCTTGAGCATCATGGTACACCACTTGCCATCAACTCAGATCTCTCTTATGAAGAGGAAAAGACACCAGAAGATTCCACAATGATATCTCAAGGAGAAGAAATCACTGAAGTTTACTTAAGGAGCGCAAAAGTGTTATCACCAAGAATAGCTCCAACAGTCAAAGGAAAACAAATAATGACTCGAGAAGAGAGACCCCCACCTCCACTAGTGGAAGAACCACATGATCAAGATAAAGTCGGAGGAAAAAACAAAGTAGACTAAAATGTGCTAGCTCATCTTAGGAAGTTGCCGGCCCGACTAAGCATCTAAGATGCTCTGATCCTGTCAAAGGAGATGAGAAATTCTCTGGTTACAGCTTTGCTTGACACAAAAATTTGCTTAGCTCAGTGTCCAGCACATCATCAGATGAAGTTTGCTCATTGAAAGAACAGCTTGGGGTAACCTTCACAGATGTAGACTTGTTGCTCGGTACCGCCGACTATAATCGTCCACTCTACATCTCCGTCAACATCGGCAAATTTGTGTTATCTAGAGTTTTAGTGGATCCTTGAGCATCTATTAACTTTACGAGCCTTCGAACATTGACCTATTTGGATATTGAGGCTCAAGAACTTACGACCGATAAGATGATGTTAAGAGGATTCAACCAAAAGAGAGAAAAACCATCAGACAATTACATTACTTATGAAGGTTGGAGAACTCGTGACAACTGCTAATTTCATATCATCGACGCTGAGACATCTTTTAACACTCTACTTGGTCGACCATGGATTCATGAGCACAATATGGTTCCATCATCTCTACACCAGTGCATTAAATACTGCAAAGATGGCCAAGAGAATTGCATCAAAGGAGATCTACAACCATTTTCAGTGCATAAAGTTGGTATTCATGAAGATGCTGCCTACTACACACATCTAAAAAAGAATGTCTTCTCGCACAAGACTCTGACAAACAAAGATAAAGATTCAAAAGAATCACAAATAAGAGGCCATTCAACTCTGCTTCAGCAATCTTCTACCACTCCTTTACAATGAGAAGGTGAAAGGCCTATTATTTCGCGCACCCGAGGTCGAGGCCGGGGACGTGAACAAGGAAGGATCAATTTAATTATTGAATGGACTAGGTCGACTATAACCATTGGAGATGAAGACAGTTCTGAAGAAAAAATAATGATGACAAGATGGAAGAGACCTCAATACGAGATATCCCTAGAAGATACATAGAAAAATGAATATGAAACAATGTATGATCAGATAAACTACTATGTGAATGCTATGACCCTCATTTTGGTCCTCCCTCAAAGGGTCGAGAGTTTAGATGTCAAGGAAGTCCGTAGTGTTGGTTCAAAGCCGATCAAATTTCATCGTGCTTCTACTTGTACCAATCTTGAAAATCATGTAAATTTTGACGCCTTAGCCCAATCCAAGGGTGGTGCATCAATTTTAAAGGGTAGACCTTACCCAAAAGAGTTCGATGCCATGCCTTTTACCAAGGTTTTTCTGCCCCAAACTTCAAGATATTTGACGGGACTAGAAATCCCAGACAACATATATGTCATTTCCAAGTTAGTTGTGGCAACACAAGGAATAATGAGGCTATACTCTACCAGAAGTTCGTCAGCAGCTTGTTATGAATTTCTTTCGACTGGTACACTGATTTGCCCAACGGGTCAGTCAAAACATTTTCTAAATTAGAACAGTTATTTATGAAAAGATTTGTCGGGGCACAACACCATGTGTCTATCGGAAAGCTCATGATGGAAAAGCAAAAGTCAAGCAAAACTTTGATAGACTATTTTTTGAGGTGGAGAAACCTTAGCATGAAATGTGAACCTCAACTACAGGAACATCATGAGATTGAAATTTTTCTCAAGAGCATTCATGGGCTAGTAGCTTTCATGCTTAAGGTGCTCACCATCAAATCTTTCGAGAAGCTACTCAGTAAAGCCCACAGTCTTCAAGAGGAGATTAAGCACATGGAGCGACATGAAAAGGCTAAGGTGGCCAAAGTATTCGAAAAGAAATCAAGAGTAGTGGCGACCGTCGACAAAGGAAAGTGGGTAATGATATATGCAAAAGAACATCGCCAGTCCTCTCATAAACAAAATAATGAATCCAACCAGCAACAGCCTCAAGAGGGATCACCTCAAATAGGGGATTATAGAATATCCCTATTGGAGCGACAGAAAAATGTGTATTCTTTGAAGGATGAAGCTGTACCTAAAATATTCAGGAGTCTGATGAAGAAGCAAGAATTCAAACTACCAAAGCCAAAGAAGCCCGAACACGTAGAAAAGAAGAATGAACCAAATTATTTCTCATACCATCGATTGCTTGAGCACACTACTGAAAAGTGTTTCATCTTTAAAGGCTGGCTCGAGAAGAACCTAAAGGAAGAGAATATAATAATCCTGAAGGAGTATTTGAGAGAACCTGAAAAAGGTTCCATAAATATGATTTCAGCTGAACCAGTCTCTCCAATTGATCCGTATACTAGAACAGATGGATGGAGTACAAATTGGGATGAACTCAAGAGAGTCCTTAATCACATACAGGATTCATCGAAACAAGCTTCAACGAACACTGAAGAAGGATGGAATGAGGTATGGAGCAGATCATCCAAGAAAATACTGAACAAGATCTAGTCTGCATCAAAACAAGCCTCTATTCAGAGTCCGCAACATACCAATCCTGAGATGAAGATTTTTTCAGGAGATCTGTCATCGTCAAGAACAAAGAATAAGAAGAATAAAAGTGTCACTGCAAAGATTGATAGCATGGTGGGTAGGATAGGGGCTGCCTCTACTAGATTGGTTGTCTCGGATTTGGGGAAGAAAATCTTTGAACCCCTGACTTTGTATGATTATCTTTTTGTCTCTCTAGGATCTTATAAATATAGTGATTGTGATTTCATCTACGTTTTCACTATTTCTAGTGATAACGTAACTGATTATGGCCGATCTAGCTTTGATCTCGATCCCCAAAATGATCCTCAAATTGTACTTGAGTCCGATGAACTCGTTGTCAAGACCAAAGAAGACATCAATAATACCGCTTACGATAGCACCGATAATGAGGAGCCAATTCTCAAGCATCATGGTACACCGCTTGCCATCAACTTACATCTTTTCTATGAAGCGGAAAAGGCACCAGAAAATTCCACAATGATATCTCAAGGAGAAGAAATCACTGAAGTTAACTTAAGGAGCAGAAAAGTGTTATCACCAAGAACAGCTCCGACAGACAAGGGAAAACAAATAATGACTGAAGAAGAGAGACTTCCACGTCCACTAGTGGAAGAACCACATGATGAAGATAAAGTCGGAGGATCATACAAAGTAGGCTACAACATGCTAGCTCATCTTAGGAAGTTGTCGGCCCGACCAAGCATCTGCTATGCTCTGATCCTGTCAAAGGAGATGAGAAAGTCTCTGGTTACAGCTTTACTTGGCCCAAAAATTTGCTTAGCTCAGTTGTCCAGAACATCCTCAGATGAATTTTGCTCATTGAAAGAACAGCTTGGGGTAACCTTCACAGATGAAGACTTGTCGCTCGGTACAGCCGACTACAACCGTCCACTCTACATCTCCATCAACATCGGCATATTTGTGTTATCCAGAGTTTTAGTGGATCCTGGAGCATCTCTTAACTTGATGAGCCTTTGGACATTGGACTATTTGGATATTGAGGATCAAGAACTTACGGACGATAAGATGATGTTAAGAGGATTCAACCAAAAGGGAGAAGAGCCCTCAAATAATTAAATTACTTATGAAGGTTGGAGAACTCGTGACAACTGCTAAATTTCATATCATTGATGCCGAGACCTCTTTTAACACTATACTGGGTTGACCATGGATTCATGAGCATAATGTGGTTCCATCATCTCTACCCCAGTGCATTAAATACCGCAAAGATGACCAAGAGAATTGCATCAAGTGAGATCTACAACCATTTTCAGTGTATAAAGTTGGTATCCATGAAGAAGCTGCCTACTACGCGCCTCCAAAGAAGAATTTTTTCTCGCACGAGAATCTGACAAACAAAGATAAAGATTCAAAAGAATTACGAAAAGGAGGCCATTCAACTCCGCTTCAGCAATCTTCCACCACTCCTTTACAACGAGAAGGTGAAAGACCTATTAGTTCGCGCACCCAAGGTCGAGGCCGGGGACGTGAACGAGGAAGGATCAATTTAATTGTTGAATGGACTAGGCTGACTCTCAACATTGGAGATGAAGACAGTTCTGAAGACAAAATAATGATGAAAAGATGGAAGAGACCTCAATACAAGATATCCCTAGAAGATACAGAGAAAAATGAATATGAAATAATGTATGATCAGATAAACTACTATGTGAATGCTATGACCCTCACTCTGGTCCTCCCTCAAAGGGTCGAGATTTTAGATGTCAAGGAATTCCATAGCATTGGTTCAAAGCCGATCAAATTTCACTGTGCTTCTACTTCTACCAATCTCTAAAATCATGTAAATTTTGATGTGAATTCTAATGAATTAATGGAGTTACCTTTTGGTTACTTTTTGCCTTATGTTCAAAAGTTAATTCAACAGGGACACTTACCAAAACAAATGCCAAAAGATAAATTTCAACTTTTTGAAAAATTATGGAATGGTAAAAGTCAAACTCCAAACTCAAAAGAGGGTCTCAAATTTAGTACAGTCGGACCAGACGATGATTCTGAATTTTGCATGGTTGTTACTGGTAAGTCAGAAGAGGATTTCCTCGATATAGAGGATGACTCTACTGATCAACAAATAGAAGATGCTCCCTCAGAGTTTGAGGAAGAAATTAAATCTACCATTGACGAATTGAAAGAGATTAACCTCAGGACCGAAGAACGACCCGGGCTTACATTTATAAGTTCTCTACTTAGCGACAAAGAATCTGCAGAGTTGATGCAACTATTAACAGAGTTTAAAGATTGCTTTGCATAGAGCTACGATGAAATTCTAAGACTGCCAGCAGAGATTGTAGTTCATAAACTTGGGGTGGACAAGAATATAACCCTAATAAAACAAGCTCCCAGAAGAATGTGCATTGAAATATAACAACAAGTCATCACCGAGGTAAAGAAATTAATAGATGCCAACTTAGTTAAATAGTAGCAGTACCCCACGTGGTTAGCCATCATCATACCTATTAAGAAGTAAAACAGACAGATCTGTGTTTGCGTTGACTTCAAAGATTTGAACAAGGCATGTCCAAAAGACAAATTCCTACTACCAATACCAGAAATGATAGTGGACATCGCCTCAACACATGAAATTTTCTCCTTCATGGACGGATCGTCGGGATACAACTAAATCAAGATGGCTTTTGAGCATGCAACACTTACAGCCTTCAGAACACCGATTGGAACTTTCTGCTACACAGTGATGCCGTTGAGCCTAAAGAACGCCTGAGCAACACAGCATGAAATGAAGAAGATTTTTGACGACCTCATTCACAACCAAGTAGAATGCTACATGGATGATTTGGTCATCAAAAGTAAACAGAAAATAGACCATTTGTCTGATTTGAGGATAGTGTTTGAACGGTTACGATGATATGACCTTAAAATGAATCCCTTAAGGTGCACCTTTGTAGTTACCTCTATGAAATTTCTAGGATTCGTTGTCCATCATCGGGGAATCGAGATTGACCCGGATAAGATTAAAGCTATCTTGGAAATGCGTCTCCCCTAAAACCTTCAAACAACTATGTTCCTTCCAGGGAAAGTTGAAATATCTGAGACGCTTTATTTCTAATCTCTCAGGTAGGTGTCAGTCTTTCTCGACATTAATTAAAAAGGACGCCAAATTTATTTGGAAAGAGAAATGCCAACAAGCCTTTGAGGACATTAAATAATACTTAATGACACCTCCTGTCTTGGCAGCTCCTATCCTAGGGAAATCTTTGATACTTTATACCGCGGCTTCATATGACTCTCTCGGAGCCCTCTTAGCCCAAGTCAATGACGAGGGTAAAGAAAATGCACTCTACTACTTGAGTCCTCGTCTAATACCGACGGAGATAAGGTATCCACCAATTGAGAAGCATTGTCTGGCATTAATTTTCGCCGCCCAAAAGCTTAGACATTACATGCTTTCTCATAAGATCACCCTACTCACGAAAGTTAATCTATTGCAATATCTGATGACCCGACCAACACTTTCTGGATGTTTAGCAAGATGGTCAATGATCTTATTGCAATTTTTTATAACTTTTGTTCCCCTCCGTGCTATCAAGGGACAGATACTAGCAGACTTTCTCGCTGCATACCCACTGCCAGCTGAGTCCTCTCTCAACGACAAGTTACCAGACGAGTAAATATTGTAAATACAATTCTCCAGTGCGCAACGCTTAGAGATGTACTTCGATGGCGCTTCATAAGCTAGAAAAGATAAAGGATCAGACACAGTTATACCAGGCAAAGCAGAGATCGATTTGATCTTTATCACGCCAGATAAGGGTATGATGAGGTTCTCATACCACCTGACAGAACCATGCACCAACAATGAAGCGGAATATGAAGCTTTAATCACCGAATTGGAAATGACAATCTCAATGGATATAACAAGCATTGCCATCCATGGTGACTCTCAACTCGTCATTTAGCAGTTCACCGGGCAATACAGAATTTTGAAACCAAAATTACCAAAATACCATTAGTACACGATGAAGCTCCTGGAGCATATTCCTGATGTGAATTTCTACCAGATTCTTAGGGGAGATAATGCCCATGCCGACACTCTAGCAAAACTTGCTAAGGAAATGGCGTGTCTCCTGGAGGATTCCATTGAAGTCACAGTGCAAGGAAGCAAAATCTTGTCTCGGATTGACTTCAAAACTCTACACAAGCTTGGAAAAGAGGAAATAATAAATACAGTTGCAAACATCAACGAAGATTGGCGCAAGATATTAATAGAATATTTGTATACTGGAAAGCTTCCAGAAGACAAGTCTGAGGCGCATTACATGACAAGAAGGGCCATGTCTTACACCCTTGTGGGAAATGTTATTTATAGAAGATCGTTCGACCAAATGTGGCTGCGGTGTTTGAGCAAAGCCGAAGCACAAAATGTTGTTAAAGAGGTACATGCCAGATTGTGTGGTGCTCACCAGTCAGGGCTGAAAATGAAGATGAAGATCAAAAGACTCGGGTATTATTGGCCAACAGTGATGTACAATTGCATGGATACAGCCAAAAGATGTCACTAATGCCAAGTGCATGGGGTGGTCTTACACCAGCCTTCGAATGTGCTACACCCAACTATTGCCTCGTGGCCATTCGAGTGTTGGGGGTACGGACATAGTAAGTCTGATAGACCCTCCATCTTCCAGAGGACAGGTTTATACTTGCCGATACAGATTACGTCTCCAAATGGGCAGAGTCAGTATTGTTACGTGAGGTTACGACACAACACATCCTTTAATTTTTCAAAAGCCAAGTCGTCTACCGTTTCAAAGTACCGCAAAGAATAATTTCTAACAATGGGACAACTTTTAGAAGCACAAAGATCAACAATTTCATCAAAAAAACATGGGATAGACTGGAGATACTCTACGATTTACTATTCCAGAACAAATGGTCTTGTTGAGGCTTTCAAAAAAATACTGGTACAGATTTTGAAGAAAACATTGGATGAAAACAAAAGGGATTGGCACAACAAACTATTAAAAGCCTTGTGGGCCTACCGGACAACTTTCAGGACTCTTACTCAATGTACACCTTATATGCTCGTGTACGGAGTCGAGGCCATGCTACCGCTAGAAGTCCAGATACCATCTCTCAGATTTGTCGTCGCCTACCAGCTCACAATGAAAGAAAGCACAAAACCCAAACTTAAAGAGCTGGAGAGTCTCGAGGGAAAACTACTAAAAGCACAACAACATTTAAAGCTTTACCAGGCGAAGATGGTACAAGACCATGACAAACTGGTCCGCCCAAGGACATCCAAAGTTTGTGACCTCGTACTTGTGCTCAAAAGGCCTATTCTTGCATGCCGCAAAATAGGTAGAAAGTTTAAGCTAACTTGAGAGGGACCATTTGTCCTTGAAAAGGTCTACACAAGAGGAGGCTACCATTTAGTGGACTTCCGGGGTGAAAGACCCATGTTACTAATAAACGGATGATATCTGAAAACCTATTACGCAACCTGATGCCGCTTGCCTCTGCTTGCTT